>JASSUY010035313.1:8866-61087 GCA_032466535.1 Forpus xanthops
AGGGACCATGATAACTGTGCATGGACCATGATAACTGTGCATGGACCATGATAACTGTGCATGGACCATGATAACTGTGCAGGGACCATGATAACTGCAGAGGGGCCATGATAACTGTGCAGGGACCATGATAACTGTGCAGGGCCATGATAACTGTGCATGGACCATGATAACTGTGCATGGACCATGATAACTGTGCATGGACCATGATAATTGTGCATGGACCATAATAACTGCGGAGGGAATACAAAGCCCTGGAGCTGTGTTTCCTTGGGAGGTTCTCAAGGCAGTTCCCTTTGCTGTGGGCCTTTAAGAAGTGCCTGGCTCGAGCAGCAAACAGGAAGATGCAACGGCCCTTTGGCTTTTGTGTGTCGGGGCGGCGTTCATTGGACAGAGCTTTGGGAGAGCACTCTGCGTAGCGGCTGCTTCCAGTGTGGAAGCCAGGGAGGAAAGCATGTGGATCCATGAAAATCCCACTGGTGTATTGTGATTGCTGGCATCTTGCTAGGTAATTGCTTGCCTAACAGCATGTGTCTGTTTCTTCCCTCTTTCATGGCGGATGAGCTGGTTTCTAACCCGAATGAAGCTCTTTTTTGGATGCATCCCGACCTTTCTCCTTCATCCCCCTGATTCCAACTCTTCTGCTGTAGCTCCCATAAGGAGGCCCTCAGGTCTGCCCCATTGAGTGTGGCTGGCCCCAATTCCAAGGGCTTTTTAAGAGGTTAGGGTTTGTTTCTTGGTTCTCATCCAAGCACATCCCATTTGCTTTGCGTTCTTCTGCACTGACCGCTCTTCTTTGGGCTTTGTGGGCCTTGAAATGTGTTCCTCTGGCTTAAAAGAGTTGGAGAGGTTTGTTTTGGGCAGCTCACCTGCACTCATCCCTCTTGGTGTGAAGGAGTTGCAGTGTGGGATGTGAAGGCAATGTCTTGTGTTGAACCTGATGGAGAAACCCTAACACTCCTCTTCCAGCACAGACACAGCGAAGCCGGACAGAAGCTGAAAGGGAACACTTGGCACGAAGAACGGGAAGGAGTAAATAGTGTTCTGTTAGGACTGAATTTGGCTTCAGTTTCGGGAAGATCTGGCAGCGATGCAGCCCAGAGCATGCTGCCTGTTTCCTGGGGCTCTGCCATGCAAAGAGACCACCTCTGGGTTGTGCTGGTTCAGCTGCTCTTGGGATCTGGATCCAGGAGCTGAGAGGCTTAATGAAGGGAACAGATTGCGGGGGAGCACTTGACATCATGAGAGGATGCCCTGCAAACAGAAAGGAAGAATGGAAGTGGAGGGATACGGGAGACAGAAGAGTTGATTCTCTTCTGTCACTGCTATCAAGAGCAGCTCGGATTTGCTGTGGGTGCAGCGTGACAAAAGGCTTCCACATTGGAGTGAGTTGGATGGTTTCCACCTCTCAAAGGCGTTGTTTGAAGCTGGCTCGTAGATTCCTTGTTGAGAGGTCGATTTCTGCTCCTCGAGCACGTTCTGTCCCAAGCAACTGCAGGCAGCATCTCCCCTCTTAGCTCCCTAAACCAGTTAATGTTTGAGCTTTAAATGTGACATACTGTTAGGTATGTAAATGGCCAAGACTCTGCTGGTTGTTCCAGGGAGTTACGTCGTGGAGGGGAAAAGCTGACTTGAGTTTCCTGTGCTGTCCTTAGCTCCGATAGCTGCGTTATCTGGGGATGGAGGCACATATGGAAAGGAAGAAGGCAGTGAGGCTCGGGCAGCTCGCCAATGCTTAAAGCCTTTGTTACAGACTAAAGGAAACCTGCACCCATTTAGGCACTGGTACAGCCCCAGGGGCTCTCTTGGCCTCGTATGTAAAGAAGATGAAGGCAGCCGCATGGAAACGATTGCGCACTTTTGCATGTCAGGCTGCATTAGGCCGTCAGGTCCTGGAGGTTGTGTTTGAGTGCTGGGATTTCGCGCTGGGTTCACAGCGTTTCCTCCCTTGGCTCTGCCACTGCAGCACTTAACCCATCTGTTGAAACAGGAAAGGATCAGCACTTGCAGAACCGGTCTCCTATTGAACCGCTCCGATCCCATCGTGCTGCTCCCAAGAGCGGTCAGGCTCTGCTGCCTTGCCTATGGGAGGAATGGATCTCCATGGGATGAGCTCCTCCTCCTCGCCTTGCTGTGTGCTGGAATGGAGAGGGACACAAACTCCGGCAGCCAAATCAGTGTCTAATTTAAAGCAGTGCAATGAAGCAAATGAGGAATGGGCGCTGTTGGATCTGAGCTGCTCTGCCAGGTCCCTTCTGTCTACAGGAGCAGATTTATGGCTCAGAAGCTACAGACACAGAGCTGTCTGTGGAGAGTGCTTGATGCTGGGGGGCTGTGCTTCTGGACTAGGTTGGGGGGGTTCCCTCCTTCAGAGCTTTTAAACAGTCGATCCTCTCTGTGCCCAGCAGATTTGCTTCAGAGGACTGCAGTGATCCGATTGTACACGGGGTAATGAGGAGAAGCGGATGCTTCATTTCCCCAACATCATCCTTCCTCTTGGCCTGTTACGTTGCATGGCACAGGTTCTCCTGACATGAACCCTATGGAGCCAGCAGACAAGTCTTCCCGAACAAATCACAGCGTGGCAGTCCAACCCAGTGCCTGTTGCCTGCACTCCTCCTTTGCCAGAGCTTTGCCTAATTGCAGGCTCTCCATAACCTTCTTCCTTGGTGCAATAGATGGGCTGAAATTATTGCTGTCAACAGGTCCTGCTCCACTACATCCCCTTCAATGGTGGAGCCCTGTCTGGGCCGCTTCCGACTGCTGTAGAAGGGCCGTTACTGCTGTAGTTGAAAGCAAAGTGTGCTGTGAACAGTGTTTCATCAAACAGATCCGAGCATCTCCCTGTTAACAATGCCATTGACGCTGTGTTCATGGATGTTATAGTGTTCTTTGAAATGGTTGATACCTGGTGATTATGGCTCCATTAAGCGCAGTAACAGATGGTTCACATGCAACTGCTTTTTATCTTGTCATCTGTAGCAGAAACGAAAGGGAATGTGAAGTCCTCACCTCTTCCGTGGTGAGCTGGGCGAGTTGGCACGTGCTGGGGAGGAGGATCTCCTCTTAATGCTGTGTAACCAAGGAGGACATAAATGAGTTCCTGGATTGATGCAGAATAGACTGGAAATGGTGATGGATCGTGCTGAGCCAGGCAGTAGAGAGTGCAGGTACTGGGGTGGACTGTAAGCAAGACTGCAGCTGGGATGCTCTTTGGATGGGCAGACTATGGGATGCTGTAGGGTTTAGAAGAGATGGGGCTGCTGCGGTTGCCTCTAAAGGCAGAGGGTTGGGAAGTGCCTACCTTCTCCTTAGCAGCCACAACGGAGGTGGAGTGAGGCCGTGGATATGGAATCACTTTGCCAAGGTCATGGTGTGGGGCTGAAGCAGCAGCTTTGCCCCTGCAGTCATTGTGGCTTCCTCCTGGTTTAATACAACAGGCATGATGTGGCATCAGAGACCTCTGTGTCCCACCAATGACTCCGAGTCCATGCGAACCCCCCCTGCAATTCCCAGCTTGCCTTCCCAGGTGATGCCAGGGTGCAGGATTGTCTTTCTGCGTGTTTGAGTGCTGTATCATCTGACATGGTGCTGTCTATGCCTGCAGAGAAATGAGCACTTGAGGCTTCTTTGCAGTGAGTAAGCTGGAGGGTTTACCTTCGTGCGTAGCCATAAACCCAGGCTCATGGTGTTAGAATTAAGTGCTAATGAGAAATAAAGCAATAAAGATTAGTTTGTTAGTTAATTCTGCGTACACCTCGGGGGGAGATTGGCTGTTGCTGAGAGCAGCTGCAGTGCCTTTGCTTTCAGTGTACTGCAGAGCAAAGCATGAAAATATGATCTCACTCTCATTAAAATGAATGGATGTCATCGGTCAATTAAAAGGGTTTTGGGAGCTTCTGGCAAGTCATTCCAGGTTGTTGTTAAGGTCTGACCAACCAAACGTCCTTACATTGGAGGCAATGAGGAGGGCTCTCTGTGGGATGAAGGCACTGACGCATCTATCCCTGGACTATGGGTGCATCCCCCTTGAAGGAGCTCCTGTCTCTCCAAGGACCTCACCTGAAGCTGAGCCTCCTGCCCCTGAACAGTGGCACTTTGGAGGGGGTGATTCTGACTTTATCCTCAGTGCTTTCCTGCCCAGTGCAGTGCAGCCGTGATCACCTTTTGCCTCTGCTTTACTATCAATGCGTTCTGCTGGGTGCTGCTCTTGCAGTTTGCGGTCCCCAACCTTGGGCTTTTCTGCTTTATTCATCGTTCCATGTGGGCATCAGTGATTGCAAGGAGCCCTCCATCCCTTGCTGTGGGCTGTGCAGAGCTGGAGTGGCAAAAGAGACTTGTGCTGGCATCCTCGCTTTCAGCATATTAATATTTCATGTCTTTCTTCCCTATGGTGGTGCATGTGAGGACAACGTGAGAGCCTTCTGATTCACTTACCACGTGAAAGTGGTTTTCTGTACTTCGATTTATGGCTCAAACGCTGTGAGAAGCTCCTGCTGTTCAGTGAGTAACTTCACCATCAGCCATAAAGTGCATGCAGCGCTTCCTCCTTTCTTCCAGATGGAGTACACTCAGGCAAACACTGTGCCACATCCAAGGGATGCTTCTTGCCTGTAAGGTCCAATCTGCATTATCCCTCTCGAGCAAAGGACATGGATGTGCTCAGCTGTGCTGTGGGCAGGTACAGGTTACAAAGGACCTCCAGCACTGCTTGTTCTCCCTCTGCTTTATCCATAACCAGGCCCTGACGCTGGACTTGTGAAGCTCCAAGTGTTGGTGCCATGGCAGAGATCACTGCCCTCTGCTCCAGCCCTGTGTTGCTTTCACAGAGCCAATGTGGGTGCTTTGGGGACAAGAAAGTGTTCAACATTGGCTTGGTTGGGGCTGAACTGTGTTTAATACACTGCTGTTACATGTTTCAAAGTTTATCTAAATGATATTTATCATTTTGGACCCGTTTTTAGGGTGATTTCATCTTGATAGTGCAAATACACCAGGGAGTTTTACCTCTGGTTCACGTGGAGAGCGCAGGATGCCAGGGCAGATCTGGTGCAGGCACATGAGATGGTTTGGTCTGAAGAGCATTGGGCACCAGCTTAGAGGTTGGTTGGTGTTTCTGCGGCTGCCTTTGGTACCCAAGGTGATTGTTCTGCACTGGGCCCCAGCATCAGGTGTGTGCTGGAGCTGATGCTGTTCAGCTGACAGGCTCAGCTGTGACTTTGAGCCTCCTGAAATGCGGTGTTGGTGATTGAAGATGGAAAGAGCAAAGGGGAAGGGCAGGTGGTGTTGTGGCCAAAAGAGGAACAGGGGCATTTTTCTGCCCTTTTTATTAGAAGTAAACCTCAGTGAGTTTCTTTGTACTGTATCGAATGTCCCACCCTACCTGGAGACAGCACAGGTGTCAGAATCCATTGACCCCTGGGTGCAGTGATGCCCTTGAGGTGTTTGCTTAGCCAGCAGAGCAGTATTTGCTTGCTGTGCCCATATGCCAGGTGCCAGCTGGAAAACCCATTTCCTCTTCCATTGCTGTTCAATCCCTGTGTGTAGTTAGAGGTCTGACTGAGTAATATCACCGATGTCAGATGCATTGCGGTAGGGACAGTCCCTATTTCACAGTCCTCTCCAGTGGAGGCAGTGCTGCTGGAATCCGCCCCATCTGTTCATCCCGAGGCTGCTGTCACTGAGATGATTGAGATTTAATCTGTCTCCTGGTGGTGGCTTTGCTTTTCCAAGAGGAATTACTTCTGTGCGGCCATCAGCCCATGCCTGAAGTGGCATTGCCCTGGGGAGAGGAGCCTGCTGCCTTTGGGAAAGGGAGAACTTGGAGTCCTACAGCGGCTTCATGGGCCCAGGTAGAGCAGGACTGGGGAGGAACACAGGTGAGATATCTGCTCAGCCCCTCTGAAGCACTGCAGAGGATGCAGACAGAGCAGTGATTGTCCACAGCTTTGGGGCATCCTCTTTGTGTGTTGCTGAGAGCCTCCACTCCCCACTCACTCAGACGGTCCAGAGAGGTGGTTTGGAGTCATTTGCTGTGATTGCTCCGCTGGTATCTTCTGGTTTATTGTTCACGAATGGAAAGTTAACAAGAGAGGCATTTCCTTCTGTAGAGTTTGCTTTTGGGGATGCTTGATGAGGAAACACTGTCTCAGGAGCAGCTTTCTCCCAAGGATGCAGTGACAAGGTCTGTAATAAGCACGCAGTACTTTGGGAGCACATTGGAAAGCATCCCGGTACCGATGTGCTATCAGAGACTGCAGTTCTCAAACCAAATCCCATCTGTAACTGCAATATCTTTTCTGCAAGCTCTTTTGGTCCCTCTGTTTGCAGTCTTTTGGTCGAGTTGCTGACTGTGTGCTCTTTAATGATCCTCATTTCCCCACACTTCCTTCCCTCCGCGAGCAAGACATTTGAGAACACCATTTATTTGAGTTGGAAAAGGGGAGACTGCACCCTTGGAGAGGCCAAAGGGGGGAAATGCACTGCAAGGAGCAATGGTGGGTTTGGAGGCAGCTCCTCAAATAGGACCTTTCTTTCTCTTGAGCCTGTTTGTTTACAAGCTCCACTGGTGTCAGTGGTGAAAGGACTTTTGTCCTGGGGATGGAGTGGCGGAAGGCAGGAAGAGCCCGTGTGTTTCGGGGGCTCACAGGGGCTGTCTGCTCTTGGAACATCCTGCAGAACAAGGGCAGCAAACAGATGGACCGAGCACAGCAGGGGCTTTGTGCTGGAGGGCACAAGCTGGGTGTCATTGTCCTTAAAGGGCTGGTAGTGGGCAGAGTCAGGAGGCAGTGATTTACTGGAGAGGTGTTCCCTTGAGTGGGTGAACTGTGGTGCATACCCAGCACACAGCTGAGCACTGCTGCCAGGGTCTCGTGCTTGGTGCTGAGAGTGCATTTTGCCCATTACTTTGATCCACCACACAGCTTAAAGGCTTTCGCATCAGGATCTCGGCCGCATCCTGCTCCCCAGCCTCGGAACAGAGCGCTTCTGAAGCAGATGCTGCCTCTCCTTTCGCATGAGGAAAGAGCCCTGAGCCAAAGTCATTCCTCGCATGATGTTGCTTGTGAAGAGCATTGCAGCTGACACAATAGTAGGGTGTCTTAGGCGTGCTGGTGACGTGCCAGCGTGGTTTCCTTAGCACTGGAATTCCTCAAGAAGCTATGGTTGCTGATGTAAACATAACCCTGTGCTGCAACCTGCTGCTTGTGCCATGTCTGCAGTGCGTTCTTCTTCCACCCATTCTGTTTAATCCTGGTTTGCCAAGCTTGAAGGGGTTTACTCTTCAGGGCAGGAAGGATAACGTGGGCTCTGCATTGAGGAGCCTGCGCTGCATCCTGAGCATCATCCCTTTGAGCTGAGCGCACTCTGGGCTTGTAGAGCTGTGTTGGGGATGCACGTGCATGGGTTGAAGGTTAAAAGTGCTTTGGTTGCCACTGGTTGGGCTCAAAGAAGTGAGCAGCAGAGCCAAGGGCAGTTTTGGAGCTGCTCATGGAGCGTGCCTGCGGTCCTTTGTCAGGAGCTTGGTGGAAATGGGAAGTGATGCTCGCTGGTTTGAGGCTGATTAACAACGGTATGGCTTTAATTGGAGTAAAGGAATCCTGTTAGGGTGACTGATAGTGTGATAGTAACTGAGGGGAGCGCACGGTACTGCCCTGGTGACTGTGGTTTGTGTTGCAGACTTCAGGGCTTTGGGGAAGCCGGTGCGTTTGGAGCAGGCCTCACTTCTGTGCTGGGTTTGGCTCTGGAACGGGAGTGCCATCCTTAGGGATCCACACTTGGTGGAAGAGCAGGGAAGGAGAGCCGTGGGGAGGCACAGCACGAGTGATGGCTCACCTCTGCTGTTGGGTTCTTTTACTTTCAGTTGGGAGCAGTCTTTTAGGTGTCAGTGCTTTCAGCAAGATCCCTTCCTTGGTTTCCTCATTTTGATCACTGTGCTCATCCCACTGTGATGTGGAAGAGCATTTCCCCATCTGGAAGTCCACGATTACTGTGCTCCTGGACAGTGTGAGGTGCCAGCGAGGTTAGCGCTCTGTTAACACTGTTTAAGGGAAGGTCAGAGGTGCATTTCCAGCCTGGATCCTTTGTGTGGGCCGTGTGCTTGATCAATGGATAAGGGAATAATGGCTCTTAACTCTTTCTTTCCCCATTCTTAGTCAAGAACCTAGGATTTAATTACTCAAAGTACCTTCAGGTGCAGTTGGAGTGGACCGGGCTGCACATCCACACTGCTCTTCTGGATGGTTTGCAAAGGTATTGCCATGGGGTTGGGTTTGGAGGTGTTGCCAGCGGAGAGCAGTTGGCTTAGGTTCGGAGAACCAAAACCTTAGGTTTGGAAAACCAAAACCTTAGGTTCGGAGAACCAAAGCCTTAGGTTTGGAGAACCAAAACCTTAGGTTTGTAAAACCAAAGCCTTAGGTTCGGAGAACCAAAACCTTAGGTTCGGAGAACCAGAACCTTAGGTTCGGAAAACCAAAACCTTAGGTTTGGAAAACCAAAACCTTAGGTTTGTAAAACCAAAGCCTTAGGTTCGGAGAACCAGAACCTTAGGTTCGGAAAACCAAAGCCTTAGGTTTGGAGAACCAAAACCTTAGGTTTGTAAAACCAAAGCCTTAGGTTCGGAGAACCAAAACCTTAGGTTCGGAGAACCAGAACCTTAGGTTCGGAAAACCAAAACCTTAGGTTTGGAAAACCAAAACCTTAGGTTTGTAAAACCAAAGCCTTAGGTTCGGAGAACCAGAACCTTAGGTTCGGAAAACCAAAGCCTTAGGTTTGGAGAACCAAAACCTTAGGTTTGGAGAACCAAAACCTTAGGTTTGGAAAACCAAAGTTTCAAGAGAATTATTAAGTTTTGGCACCCGAGAGCCAGGAAGGGAGAGGTAATACATCTCTTGGTAAACCCAAGGGAGAACGCCGTCTGCCTTTGGGGTTGTGGGTGTCTGCCTCCGCGTGCCGAAGCACTGTGCAGCAGGATCCGGGGTTCCCTTTGGATGCTTGCATGGCTCTGGGTTTGGTTTGCTCCCTGCACTGAAACCAGCATGGCTTTGGAAACCCCTCTGCCTGTGCTAATCTGCCTCCTGGAGGAGGCGATGGCTGCGTGCGGGGTCCTGGAGCTGGGCTGGATGGAGGGATCAGCGCTCACGGCGCTGGTGAATCAGTCCCTACCTTCAGGAAGCAGTGATTTACCTCCCTGCTGAGGAAGTGCTGAGTCACAGGGCTGTTCTCCTGCACCGAGGTTACTCATATCCTGGGAAACTTCTGTGTTCAGTGCAGTGGAGCGGGGTAGATCCGTGTGCTTGGTCTGAGTAAGGAACTGTGATTTGCTGCTGTCGTTCAGGGCAGAACCCCTTCGTCTGGGGGCTCTAAAGGTGTTGTGAGGTGTCTTGCTTTACCCAGTACAGATTGGGGTATTATGTGTGTGTGACACTTTCCCTTAGTGCCCATTCCAATGCGTTGTTCTGGTGCAGGACTAGCGTTATGAAGTGTGGTAAGTGCTCCTACATCTGCATTCCCATTCTTCTCATTGACTCCTCAAACTCTCTTGCAGAGTTTGTTAAAAAGCTATTGGGGACAAAGCTTTGGGTTTGTGCCCTTTGGAGCATTCAGAATGGGAAATGCCTTTTTTTTTCCCCCTATGACAAGTTGCTATTTAAAAGATCCCCCCCAATGGGGTTTCATGCAAGATTTATCATTTCTATATGGGATGAAGCTATTTGTGTGCATGTGCTGCTTTTCTGGACAGCATGTATAATTTATCCACCTGCACTTAGCGATATCTTGTCTGAAGTTGGTGTTCAGTGGGTGTATTTTGCAGAAGCAGCAAGCAGAGCCTGTGTGGAGCAGGGTTACCAGAATGTAGTGATGTGTTTAAAGGTCTGAAGGGGGTTTGGGCATTTTGCCTGATGTAAAGGTGGATGTTACTCACCGATAGCACGGTAGGAGTTGGTGATGCTCAAGTGTGTCATGCACCCTGTTATCCCAGGTGAGGGCCTCTCGGCTCTTCCATACAGATGAACTCCAGGTATGGTTTGAAGTGTGGCTCCACACTCATTTGAGCAGCTCAGCTGGGGAGGTGCTTTGAACACGGGGGTCACGTTGATGGAGTGTGAACCATGCACAGTCACGCATGAGAATGTCCTGTCTGCTATAGAGAAGAGCCAGCACAGTGAAGATAGGATGAGAGAGTTGGGGCTCTTCAGCCTGGAGAAGAAAAGGCTGCGGGGAGACCTCATAGCAGCTTCCAGTATCTGAATGGGGCTATAGGGATGTGGGGAGGCACTCTTCATGAGGGACTGCAGTGATAATACAAGGGGTAACGGGTTCAGACTGCAACAGGGGAAGTTCAGATTGGATATGAGGAGGAGGTCCTTTACTGTGAGGGTGCTGAGGCACTGCAATGGGTGCTCATGGAAGCTGTGGATGCTCCATCACTGCAGTGTTCAAGGCCGGGTTTGACAGAGCCTTGGGTGCCATGGTTCAGTGTGGGGTGCCCATGGCAGGGGTTGGAACTGAATGAGCTCAAGGTCCTTCCCAACCCAATCCATTCCATGGTTCTATAAGTGCAGTGCATGTAAAGAGGCTCTTTCCTTTACAGTGCTTCCATGTGTGTCCCTTTTCTTGTGGGGAAGGGGGGGTCTTCAGCTGAAGTCCATCTGGTGACATTGGTCACCCCTTGCCCACACACATAAAGGAGACTGAATGTGTCCTAAGCTCACCCGGTCGGCATCTAAGGTTATTAACTCGTAATACATGGGCCCACAGGGGTGGCTGGAGGACAGTGGATCATCTGCAGCTCTGAAGTAAGGTAAAGATGTACGTATCTATATCTGTGTATGTCCTCAGTACAGTTTCAGTGGTTGGGTTGAGCGTTCAGAGGTGAAACAACAAAATGCCTCAGGAGGCTTAAGGCACACAGTGATTTGTGAGGATGTGACCAAAGCCCACCCTCGAGTGTGTACTGAAACCATTCACGTTGGCATCACAGTGGGTTCAGGTCGGTAACACAGCGATTATAAACCTTCCCAGAAGGGTTTGGAGGTGAGGAGCAGCGTTCGGCGTTGTCTTCAAGGAGGAAACCTGACAGACAGCTTCTGCAGGAGGAGGGACCCTTCGAAGCTGCGTCAGCGTTCGGGCTCAGAAAGAGGCGATTGTTGAAACTTGTTCCTAACACAGTGCTGCAGTCCCAACCACAGAGCAGGAGCAGAGCTGGAGTCTGCTGGGGTACACAGCCATTGCAGAGGGATCCATGGAGGATGCCGGGGCTCTCTGTGGGGCTGCTGAAGGTTTAAACCTCGGGAAAGCCATAGGGGGAGTGCAGATGCCCGAACGTTGTCAACCATCCAGGAAATAGAGGAGACATTGACATAAATGAGTGACAACAACAGTTCTTACCTATGTGCTGTGCTGCACTGATTGGTTTGATGCCTGTTTCCTGCCCAGGCCATAGCTGAGTCAACTCCATCGTGCCACCCAACGCTCCAGGCCCACCCAAAGACCCCATCTGGAAGTGGCATGTGACAGAAGAGCTTTGGGGACTCCCATTGACATTTGAGTGTTTCATTATGAGCAGTTTGGTGTCTGCTTCAGGGCAAGAGAGCCAAAACCAAGGCCTGCGAAGCCAGGTTTGGTGTCGTAGGTGCTGAAAGGAGGGGAGGTGGTGCCTGTCCTGTGCCTTGAGGTGAAGCAGGGGAGTGGGTAAGCTACCCAAGTCATTATAGGGGAGAGAGCTGAAAAACAGATGCCATGGTGGTAATGGAGTTGGCTTCCTTCTGTTTGTTATAGCCATATTGCTGTTAAACAGAGAAAGTGCCTCTTTGGGGCTGCTGAAACCATTCCCACCATTCTCTGTCAGTACAAACCCCTCAAAACACCAACTTTCGGGTTCTTTTAAGCATCCAGACCTTTCTTTTCTCTCCCAAATGCAGTCCAAAGCCTCCAAATTCACCTCTGTTTTTCCTTGCTCCGCTCGGAGGCTTTGTTGGGGCGATGCTGTGTGCTACGTGACCGTTCCCCTTCATCTCCCCACTGTAGTAATTACGGTGTTGTTAGACAGTAAATGATTCAGTGTTCTGGGGGGGGAAAGGGTGTTGAAAGAGGAGCATTGAGCACAGCAGGATTAGCTGGTGTTACCGCCTCTCGCTGATGGAGCACCGCGGTTGGAGGACATCATCAACCCTAATTGCTGGAAAGCAGCCTGGCGTCCCAGCTCGAGCTGTCAGCTCCTCTCTGCCCTGATTTCAATGCAAGCCCATGGCTGCAGCTCCTGTTTGGGGGAAGCCCAAAGCCCTCTGTGTCCTCATCATGAAAAAGGGATCTCTGGGTCCACTTTTGGTGTTTCTTTCTGTCTGTAGGGGCTCAGATGTGTGTGGAGCTCCCGGGTTTCATCACGGAGGTGTCTGCAGGCAGGGGTCTTGTCAGGGTGTTCCAAGCGAGGGGACATTGCTCCCCAGTTGAACTTGTCTCTGCAGGCCATCAGTCTGGAGCTGTTCCTACGCTGCTCCAAGACCCACGGTGTCCACGGAGCAGGAGGGCTGAAAGGGGGGAATGGTACGGGTGGTACCCAGCAAGGTGAGGAATGCCTGGAGCTGACACCAGGAGCATGGTCTGTGAGCCTGCTCCATCCCGTGCTGTGCCAATGAGGACGGCTGAGCTGGTGGCTCTGCAGGATGGTCCTCACGTGCTGGGGTGCGTTAACCTCTGCTGGCAGCAGAGCTTTGCCTTTGGGATGGAAGCGCTATGAGCAGGTAACAGAGGGAGCAGTGGCATGGAGCGGATGAGCAGGACTGTGGTGGTGATGGGCTCAGTCTGCTCTGATGCACCGGGTGTCTGTGGAAGTTGAATGCTGCTGCCCCTGAGCTGATGGGTGCTGTCATTGCAGTGGAGCTGCCAGGAAGGAAGGGAGCCTGGTCCTCAGCAGCTTGGCTCGCTCCTGTGTGCTTTAGAAACAGAAACCCAACCCCTGCAGATGCCTGGGAACACAGTGGGGGATGGATGGATGGATGGATGGATGGATATGGGGATGGATGGATGGATGGATGGATGGATGGATGGATATGGGGATGGATGGATGGATATGGGGATGGATGGATGGATGGATGGATGGATATGTGGATGGATGGATATGTGGATGGATGGATATGTGGATGGATGGATGGATGGATGGATGGATGGATGGATGGATAGATTGATGGATAGATTGATGGATAGATGGATGGATATGTGGGCGGATGGATGGATGGATGGATAGATGGATGGATGGATGGATAGATGGATATGTGGATGGATGGTGGATGGACAGATGGATGGATAGATGCATAGATAGATGATAGATGGAAAGATAGGTGGATAGATAGATGGATAGATAGATGAATGGATGGATAGGTAGATAGATAGATAGATGGACAAATAGATAGAGGGATAGATGGGTAGATGGATGTATACATAAAGAGATGGATAGATAGATAAATGGATTAGATAGATAGATAGACAGACAGACATTCCTTGTGGCTTCCTCTCTCCTGAGGTGAACCCCACTTCCTTAGCAGGGTACATCCATCACTGGCTTAGGGTATAGATAAGCATAGACTGCAAGGGAACAGAAACAGCTGTAGCTGGGATAGGACCAGAAGAACTCAGCTTGCATTTACCGTTTCTTTGCTAGGAATGAACCAACAAAAGCACCATTTTCAAGCCGTGTTTGCTTTGCTAATGCTTTAGTTGCAATGCTGCCTCTGGTGTCTGTGCAGAGAGGGGTTTGTGGTTCTTGGGTTGGTTTTCCAGGTACCTGGAAGAATTCAGCCCCCCAAGTGTCACAAGGCATTAACTCATGGAAGCAGGGTTGAGGCTTTGCCAGGTTTATGCTGTAGGAGTGAATGGTTCTGGAGGTTGCCATTGTCTCGGTGCTCTTCCTGTTGCTGTGATTTATGGTACTTGGTGAGGAAGTCCGCGTTTACGTTGGGATCTGGGATCTAGGCACTTCCATTTCCTGGAGATAAGCAGAGAAGGGATGGGGGTGAGAAAACCTCCCCATAGTGGTTCTTTGGTTTGATTTGGACTCTCTGTGACCAGAGAGAAGAGGCTCTGCACACTAAGTTCACCCCACTGACACAGTGTATTAAAGGGATGCTCACTTCCAAGACTGCAGGTGTCATTTTGGGGTGTTACTCTTGTGGTTGTAGTAATCAGATCCTAATGTCACCCATACCTACACACACGTTCTTAGGGAGGGCCTTGTAATAGTTCTCAGTTGTATCTCCCCGCAGCTCTAAGCTCCCAATTGCAAACCTGTGGGGCAGAATGCCTGCACTCCCCTGAGGATGGCTTTGCTTTAGGAGGATATTAGTGTGCAGTATGTGATCAGGGAGAATACTTTGCTTCCCAGTGTGTGAAACCATTCCAGCGCCGCTGTATTGAACCATGCCAAGAGCAAGGTCCTGCGGTTGAGTCGGAGCAATCCCAGGCTCAGGTCCAGGTTGGGCAGAGAAGAGGTTCAGAGCAGCTCAAGGAGAAGGACTTGGGGGTGTTGGTGGATGAGAAATGAACATGAGGGGGCTGCAGTGTGCGCTCGCAGCCCAGAAATGAACTGTATCCTGGGCTGCATGGACAGGAGCGTGAGAGCAGTCATGGAGGTGATCCTGTCCCTCTGCTCTGCTCTGAGAGCTCACGTGGAGCACTGGGGACAGTTCTGGGGTCCTCCATGTAAAGAGGACATGGAACTGTTGGAACAAGTGCAGAGGAGGCCATGAGGATGAGCAGGGACTGAGCAGCTCTGTATGGAGATAGGGTGAGAACATTGGGGCTGTTCAGCCTGGAGAGGAGAAGGCTGCGGGGAGACCTCATAGCAGCTTCCAGTGTCTGAAGGGGGCTATAGGGATGTGGGGAGGGACTCTGCATGAGGGACTGCAGTGATAGGACAAGGGGGAACGGGTTCAAACTGAAACAGGGGAACGTTAGATTGGATATGAGGGTGCTGAGGCACTGCAGTGCGTTGCCCAGGAAAGCTGTGAATGCTCCATCACTGACGATGTTTGAGACCAGGCTGGACAGAGCCTTGGGTGCCATGGTTTAGTGGGAGGTTTCCCTGCCCATGGCAGGGGGTTGGAACTGAATGAGCTTAAGGTCCTTTCCAACCCAACCCATTCCATGATTCTATGATTCTATCCCAGGTGACACCACGGAATTCCAGTGAAGACTTCCCAGCAAAGCACACGAGCTGGTGGAGCTCGGGAGCTGGGCTTTGGGGCAGGGAGCCAGCAGTGGCCAAGCAGAGGGGCAGACACAGCCACCAGGCATCCTGTCCAGCCGCCCTGGCTCCTGCCTCAGCACACGTGGTTTGCAGCTCAAAGCATTGCCCTGCTTCACACATCCCAGGGAGGCCCCAGCCTTTGGCAGGACAGGGATTTGGCCTGAAACTAAGAGGTGAAACCCACCCCACCTGACTTCTAAAGCAGCCTCCTTGCGTCAGAGAGGTCTCCGGGCTGGCTCTGAAGCGCTGCAGCCTCTCCAGCTCAGGGCAAATGCAGGAATTCACCTGGGAAGGTTATTTTGGGGTTGGGATTTCCAGCTTGTTCCTCTTAATCCCTGCCAGAGCTTGGCCAAAGGCAGCCCCAGCACAGGGCACTGCTGGCAGGCACACACAGCACCATGAGCTACGTGCCTGGCAGGGGGCAAAGTGACTTCTCCCAAGTGCCAAACCCCCCCCAACCTCACTCCTACCCTGACGTGCTGGTGGGCGAGCTGCTCCACTTGCTGCTGGTGCAGGCTGGCGAGGAAGAGCTGGTGCTGGAGCTGCTGCGTGTGCTTCAGGGCCAGCAAAGTGGTGTCAGAGCCAGGCTTGACGACGCGCTGCCCGATGCGCAGGTCCATGGGGACGGTCTGGGGCACCCGTGGGGAGGTGCACGGGCTCACAGCAGCTGTGGAGACACAAATTGAGGCACAGCTCAGGCCCTGTCCTGCTCAATCCATGCAGGAAGCACCAGGATAGGGTGCAGGTATATCCCGATGCGTTGCCATTGGGAAGGGGTTTGCCACACACCACCTGCAAACTGCAGGAGGCTCCTGGGCAATAAATCCTGATATAAATCAGTGACAGGCCTTTGGAGAGTCTCCAAGGTGCTGCAGGCATCTCTCCTGACAGCATGGCTGAGAAATGCTTTGCCTGTGGCATCCCACAGCCCAAATGCAGCCACAGGCACTGCAGTACGGGAGGAAGCTGGAAACAGGCAGGAATTGAGCAGTAAAGGACACTGAGAGGGGGATGCTCTTGGATGCAGGACCAATGGCACTGCAGCTTGAGAGCTGGTTGTGCTCCAAAAGCAATATACCACATTGTGTGCTGTTCAAATCCCAACCTCAGCAGCACCGGGAGAAATCTCTGCAGGCTCCTGCCCTATAATACAGCATCTGCACAGGGGGAACCCAGCAAACTCCTACCCTGGCCCATGCCGAGGTGCAAGGGGAAGGAGAATGAGTGTATTCATCCAAGGAAGGCACCAGGACTATAAATAACAGCATCCTGTGCAGCCCAGGCAGGAAAATCCCCTCTGGTGGAGGGCAAACACTTCTCTGACCAGCTCAATATCCCCAACCTCAGCCCATGTCAGGGAAGGAGCGGGTGATCCCAGGAAACCCAAGCACAGGCTTGATCCCATTCTCTATGTCACTGTTAACTGCCTGGGATTTAACTTATCCCCGGCTAATGGGCTCTAATTGCTGCTTGCTGCCTGCCCTGTGTAACCAGCATGGCGTGGAGCTCGAGGAACATTAACAACCACAGCCTGAGACCCACGAGCTTCCCTGCTCCGTTATCACCAAGGCCTCATGGCTGGACAGGGTGTGATGCCAGGAGGTGGGCAGGATGAGCCCCACAGCTCTCTTTGGGGGTCAGGTACAGCAAAAGCACATTTCAACTGCAACTTTATGGGCAAATAAGAGTCCAAGTGAAGCTCCCCCATACAAGACCCTGATCTCTCAGCGCTCTGTCTCACCTACCATGTGCCCCTCAGCACCTGCAGGAAGCCAAGCAGGGCTCCCCAGAGGAGCATCCCAGCACATCTCCTTGCAGCAGGGTGCCAGCACCAGCACCCTGGGAGGCCGTTACCTGCATACTGCTGCAAGGACCTCCCACCCAAAGGACCTCCCAGCTTGCTGAGCATCAGTGATGTTGAAGGATGCAAGCGATAAGCTGGGCTGTCACCCTCTGCTTCCCAGCTCATGTGTGTTCCCAGCTCCCAGGGAGGAAGAGGATGCTGGAGGGATGGGTGCTGGCGGAGCCCCTCAGGGATGCAGGCTGACGGGAAGCAGGAGCATGGCATGTGCAGTGCTACCTGATGTGTTGGGCTGCTGGCAGCCAGACAAGGACAGAGTGTAATAGGGATGGGAAATAGGGAATCCTGACAGCTCCCAGGCCAGCCAAATCCCCGCCACGTGATGCTGTCTATCTGCAGGAACTTGCAGAAGCTCAGCCACCCCTCAGTCCCCTCCAGCCAAATCACTGTCCTGCGGTACCCTACAAAGGGGCAGGAGCTGGGAATTGCTAGCAGGGGACCGTAGGCATCAAGCTCAGCTTGGACACACTGAAAGGGCTGCTTAGGTGAAGAATCACTGCGCAGAGGGGAAAGTGGAGGATGAGGAAGAAGGGACCAACCACATCCCCAGAGCTGATGGCATCCAGAGAACGCTTGTCAAAACCTTTCTCTGCTTGGGATGGTAAAGATGCCCATGGGGAGCTCCCAGAAGGCAGCAGCCTTGTTCTCACTTCCCTATGGGCAGCATCCTCAGGCTCAGCACCTCCAGGGGATAAAAAGGGGCAAGAAGGTCTTGGAGGCAAAGGAGGGGGTACAACACGCACCTCCAAGGACATGGACAATGGCAGTGCTGATGGGGGACACACTGGGGGGAGTCTCTACCTCATTTGCTTTAAATCCAAGCTCCCAAGCAGTGAAGAGAAGGAGTGGGAGGAACGTGTGTGCTGGGAGGGACAGGGAGGACGGGCAGGCCAGCGGCCAGCAGCCAGCAAAACAACTCCTCAGCACTCACCCCAAGCCAGGAAAAAGGCTGTCGAGCATCCCTAGGGCCAAGAGGCACCGGAGCCAGGGACGAGGCTGTGTGGACCCTCCTCCTGTGCCGGCTCCCCCATGGCACAGGGAGCTCCAGCCCTGCTCGGATGGGGACTTTTGAGTACCATTTTCAGGCAGGAAAGAGGAAGGATGAGATGGGAAAACAGGGATTGTAGGAGCACAGACTGGCCTGAAGCACCTCAGGGTGACAGGGGTGTCCCAAGCCATGGGCAGGAGCCTCGGCCACTGTCCCCAGGCTGGGACCCCTATGGCACAGTGGTACCTTGCGCATGGCAGCTCCCCAGGGATGCTCCACATCCCTCCTGCTCCAGGCTGTGCTCCAGCAGCTCTGGACCCCTCAGCAAAGGCCTTCCTGCGCTGGGAGCTGTTTGTTTCAGCCATGACCTCCTGCTGCAGCTTGAATTCATTTGGGGTTTCATGCCGGGACCTGTGCCAAGAGTTACAGTAAACAACTCCCCTCCGCTGCTCACACATGATTCAGGGGGCAGGCAGCCAGGCCAGCAGCTCCTCCTCTTCCCCTCACCCAAAGAAGACCAAAAGCACAGCCCCATGGTGGCTCCTGGGGGGTCTGCCCCATTCCCCAACCTCCTGCTGGTCCCCAATAGACCCTTGCAAGCCACCACGTGGCCCAGATGGGCTGAAACCGGGATGCTCCACTGGCCCCATGCATCACCAAGGGGCTGAATCCATCCTCCCCCTCACCTGCATGGCCCAGGAGCAGGGCTGAGCGATGGAGCAGGGGGAAGCAAACTGGGAGCAGTCACCCGAGGTGGAAGGTTTCCGGGACACGCTCCGGCTCCAATCCTGCTGCCAACATTTCTGAGGATTATTTTTAGTTCCCAGGAACATTCGCATGGGAAGAGTGGAGCTGATGGCAAGCCCGGCCCCACACGAGAGCTGGGGCTGCCTGGGGCTCCGCAGCCACCACGTCACCAGCAGCAGCTCCCAGGGCAAATGGCTTTGCAAATGAACCTATTAAACCATAGCAAAACTCAGCCTCTTTGAAAGACCTCGTGCTTCCTCATCATCGAATCACAGCCCTTTAAACTCATCCAGTCCAACCGCTAACCCATGGCACTGTGTGAGCACTTGCAGGGACGGTGACTGTAGCACTGCCCTGGGCAGTTCCAATGTCTGAGCATCCTTTGGGGAAGGAGCTGTTCCTCAGCTCCATCTAACCCTGCCCCGGTGCAGCCTGAGGCCCTTCCTCTTGTCCCATCCCTTGTTCCTTAGGAGCAGAGCTCAGCCCCTTCCTGGCTCCATCCTCCTCTCAGGCAGTTGTAGGGAGCGATCAGGTCCCCCCTGAGCCTTCTCTTCCCCAGACTGAACCCCCCAGGTCCCTCAGCTGCTCCTCATTGCGCTCCAGACCCTGCACCAGCTCCATTGCCCTAATGGAACATGGCAGCACCAGGGAAGGGAGAGCCAGGAGCCCATTGCACAAACCTGGGCAGGTAGCAGCGGCATCAGCTCCACCCTTCCTCTATGGGAAGGGGAGATTGCAACACAACGAGAGCAGCTTCAGAGCAGCTTCAGAGGAGCAGCGGCTCTCCCCGTGCCTGGGAAAGCCTTGGGCAGTGGGATGAGGATGAATGCAAGCTCTGTGCTCAGCACCCAGCACGGGTTACCAGCATTTTCCAGGCTGTCAGCACGATGCAGCGCAGGGAAAGCGGCCGATGCGCTCCAAGGGGCCACGTGCTCACTGGGAAGGTGGGAAGGACGTGGAGCAACTGCGGACAGTGATGGGATCCCCACCCTGCAAACAGCAAAGAGCCTCTCGGGCTCCTCTTAAAGCTTTTGGCTGGGGTGAAACCTGGTGGCAGCGTTTCCCAGGCTGGTGGTGCTAAATCACTGCTCATGCCGCTGCTCCCAGACACAGACACACACCCCCTAAAAAGCAGCACAGAAATCCGCGCTTCGGCATTTCCTGCTATATTTTAAGAGGCAAAAGGAGATGTCAGCAAAGAGCTGCACTTTCTAAGAGGGAAATAAAGCACGCAGCAAATAAAGCAGGGCAGGAGCAAAGCAGTCGCATCCCAGCTACGCCTTTCTGTGCAGCCGTGCCATGCGCCAGCGCTGCCAAAGCAGCCAAGAGCTTTGTCTGAGCCCAAATGGAGTTAAAGGCAGGGTTTTTTTCTTCAAAACCATTTCCCATCTTATGTTGATTAGCTGTGAGAGGTTCAGAGTTCAGCCGGGTTGAAGAATGCATGTGATTAAAAACATTCCTCTTTAATAAAAGGAAAAGGTCTTCTGCAGAGCCACGCACAAGGCACAAGAATTAGCTGGAGGGAATGTGTTCAAATTAAAACCACTTAACGAAGAAACCACACGAAAAGGACTGTGTTGAAATAACATTAAGATCACAAAGGCAGAACTCGAGAAATAGGAAATCCCGGAGTCGGGGTACCTCGCATAACCTCGCCCCAGGGTGCAGGCACCAGGATGCTGGATTCATCAGGGGCCCCAAACGTTATGCTCCCCCTCAAGAGAAGCAAAGAATGACAAAACCAGCAGCACCCCAGCGCCTCTCCCCAGCTACAGCAGCAGCAGAGACACAGGCACTGCTCTTTGGGGATAGCAGGGATGCTACTCCGCTCTCCCTACCTCATGTGTCCCTGCGGGGCTTCCGTGCAGGTCCCTGAGAAACCTGAGGGTTTGGGGTGCTTTCCTCCTGCCTTGCCTTGCTGCTGAGGAGCCACCACCTTCCAGGGATGCAGCTCCAGGGATGCAGCTCCAGGGATGCAAAGCCATGCACGGCTGCAGCGCTTCCCGAGCGGAGCCGTACACAGTGTCCCGCATGAGCCATAGGAGAACAGATGCTGCTGAGGGAAGATGTAATGTTTGGAGCAGTCGGTTGCCAAATCCAGCTAACTCTTTCTGGAGCGTGTTAACCAGGAGTTTCAAGGGCTTTATGAATTGGCCAGATGTGGGTGGATCCCTCTCCTCCCTACCAGACACCACATTCCTGCTCTAGAACAAGAAGAGGCCGATGCTTCTCTAGGAGAAACCCCCACGAGTTTTTCCATAAGGATAAAATCCTGGGGGTTTTATACTCTGCTTCTTGCAATCTTCCTTGGGCAGAAAGTTTCCAGCAGAGAATTGGAGGCAGATGATGACGAAAGCTCAGTGAAGCTGCACGTGCATCCCCTGCTCCTTCCCGCAACCCAAGCCGTGAACCAGGATTAAAAGCAACACACCTGAAACCACCCAGACTGCACACATACACCTGCGAGTAAAGCACATTACTTAGGGGTTTCAAACACATTATGTATGCGCTTCAAGGCCATCAATCAGGAAAGTCTCTGTTTGAGCCTGTAGATGAGATCCACATCAGGCCTCGGGAAGCAGATCAGGGCGAGATACTTCCCCCTCATTACTCTCCCTGGTTATTTGTGGCTCGTGACCTTTGAGTCAGACATTTAATAGCCCTCCCTGGAATTTTCTCCCCACAAATGCGCATCGTTCCAGTTTGAAACTCATGACTCCAGGACCCAAAAGATCTCCTGGCGCACTGGAACACGGATGCTTTGTACCTGGATCCGCTTTTAAGGCGCTATGTTCCAAGCCACCCTCCAATATCAGCATTCCCACCCAGGCTCATGGGACCACACTATGTCCCCACAGCATCCATGGAGAGCCGAAGGCAGGACTCCATTGCCAAAGAGGTGTAGTGAGCCCTGCAGGACTAACTAAAACACTCATGGATGTGGTCCAGCTGCATCCATAAGGGAACTGTGGGCGCCTGTGCTCTCCATCAACAGCAACCCCTTCCTCGCTGCCCCCAGGGCTATGGGAGGGCTCTGGGCTGCCCCATGGATGTGGTCAGGGGGGTGAGCAGATCCACGCGGGTGTTTAGGGGGCTGTTTCATGGCAGGTTTCCCCCTTGCTCTCAAATAATCAAGATTGGCCTTGAAAGCCTTTTGCCTGCAGGGCAGAGCTGGTCAGGAGGACCCCAAGGTAATCCTGCATCCTCCTAAATCACCTCAAAGCCCCAAACGTTAACACAGGATCCGAACCATCTCAGGACCCAAACTTCATCTCAGGTAGTACTTAAACCACCAAACACCTTCCTTCACACAAGTGTACAGCTCCTGGAGCAACCAGGGCTGAGCATCCTGGATGCTGCCCCTCACCCAGGGATGAGCTTTCAAAGCCTTCAAAGCACCAACTATGGTGCAAATGGAGGTCAAACCTTCACAGCAAAACCTGGAACCAGGCTGCAAGTCTAAACTTGAGATCATTTGGTCACAGGGACACACAGAAAGAGCTGGGAACAGGCAGGATTGAATCATGCCACAGCTGCTTATGATCCCAGTGTAAAGCATCCCCATACCTGCTGGCTGCTCCTCAGTTGTGCCCTGGGGTACAGCACCATGAGCCAGGCCTCCATGGTGTGCTCGAGCACATCTGAAGCAAGTAAGTGAATGAAACAGCATTCTGAGCACCTTCTCCGTGGAAGGATAGGGTCCCCAACCACACAGTTTGAGCGTGGGCAACACGAGGGGCAAGGTGGAACCAAAGAGCTCATCTCCTGCAACCGCAGGCGGGCCATGGGACGGGAGGGACAGCAAGTGGGCTCCATCCATCCTCTGGCACAGCTGGAAACCTCTGGCAGTCATTTCCTCCCAGCACTAGCATCCTCCCACCTCCACGGGCTGTAATCCCCATCCCAAATAGCAGCACAAGGCCCCCGCGGGAGGATGCAGTGCAGAGGAGTGCAAGGTATCCCCAGGAAACCTCACAACCATCATTTCCTCTGAAACAGAGGGAAATTCAGGACCAAAGGGCTCTGCTGAAGGGAAGCCAAGGCTGCCCGATGGTGCCTCGGGCTCCCCACAACAGCACAGGCAGCTTCTGCTCATGGAAACACCGAGATCCAGGGAAAATCCTCCCCTCCCAGAAGGGAAACATCCCCCGCAGCACAGCCCACCCCACCGCATTCCTTCCTCACCTGCTCGCACAGCCTGGACGGAGTCCCTCAGCTAATCCCTGCTTGGGAGCCACCAGCAGCCCCACACATCCTGCTCTCTGGAATCACGCGGTGCAGAGGCAGCGCCGGCCCTCCCAGTCCTCCCCTGGAGCCTTTCTCTGCAGCAGGGTGACGTTGAGCTCCAGCACTCCTCCTGCCCCAGCAGCACTGCCAACGCACCCCGCAGAGGGGCTGCTACACATCCTCACCTCCCATGGCCTCTCCTTGCGGACACGGCCACAGCAGCGGTTGGAGAAGGGGTGAGGGTTTGTGCTGTGCTCCTGAAACCTCAAACACTGCCAAGGCCTGAAGGCAAAGATGGATGTGGATGATAGACAGGATCTCCAGACAAGCAAATACCCCTGCTTGTCTGGAACTGGAGCAGCCCGGTGCCTTCGAACAGCCCCATCTTCTCCCACAAGCAGGCTCCAAGCAAGAGGCAACAGCCCAGCCTAAAGCCGCGGCATCATCTCCCTGCCTACAGCCAACACAGATCTTCAGAGAGGCCTTGGCACCCGTCCTGGCAGGATAAGCTCCTCCAAGCCTCTGTTCTCCAAGCAGGTAGATGCCAAAGGAGGCAGAGCCATGGAGCAGCCCCACGGCCGCAGCCAAGCGCTCCCGGGATGTGAGTGAGCACCCTGCGGGCGCAGGACGCCCTCATCTTCCCGCACCGGCTTGGATTACATCAGCAATAGAGGATGCTGCCTCCGTGCCAAGGGAAGCAGAGGAGAGATCAAACGATTAGAGACCAACCTCTCCTCAATTACCAGCCCTTTGCATAAGCGGAGGAGAACGTTCCCAACCGGTTTGGACAGCACCGCAAAGGGCTCGGCAGCACCTCTGCCCTGCACCAGAGCCAATGCAGAGGGGTCCTGGCTGCTGTCCTGGTGCCTTCTCATCAGTGAATCATAGACCTTTAAGCTCATCCAGTCCAATCATCCTCAGCACTGCCAAGGCCACCGCTAACCCATGGCACTGAGGGCCACACGGTGTGTGAGCACTTGCAGGGACGGTGACTGCAGCACTGCCCTGGGCAGCCTCTTCCAATGCCTGAGCATCCTTTGGGGAAGGAATTGCTCCTCAGCTCCATCTAAACCTCCTCTGGTGTAGTTGAGGCCGTTTCCTTTTGTCCCATCCCTTGTTCCCTGGGAGCAGAGCCCAGCCCCATCCTGGCTCCATCCTCCTGTCAGGCAGTTGTAGGGAGCAATCAGGTCACCAGTCCCAGTGCAGAGGCACTATTACTGCCACACTGGTGCTGAGGCAGGCCAGGATGCTGGGGGCTTCTTGGCTGCTCGGGCACAAGCTGCTCAAGTTGAGCTCCATCAATCCAGGTCCTTTTCCATGAGCAGTTTTCCAAAGGCTCCAAACAATTCCCTAAGCTTGGAGCACTGCATGGGGTTGTTATGGCCCCAGTGCAGGAGCCAGCCCTTTGCTTCGTTGAGCCTCACCCCCCTCCTCCATGGCACATAGAACCTGAAAGGCAGAGCACAGAGCGATGCCTCCATCCACTTGCCTCAAACCTCCAACCTACACTGCTTTGTGTGGCCTGCAAAGGGTCACCATGGTCCAGGGGCTGCTGTCACCAGTGCTACAGCTCAACCTACATCCACTTTGGAACTGCTGTGTGCAACTGCAGCGAGAGCCCAACTTGAGTCACGAGCCCCCAGGGAAGAGCTCCAGGCTCCCAAGCGGTGCCTTGATTGATGTGGAAGCGCTGAGACAAAAAGCCTGTGCTCCCACAATACCCTCTTCTCAGTGAGTGACTCCTCAAGGGGACCTGCCCATTAATTGGAGCCTCTCTGCGTGCTGCAGAGGAGGAAATCCCTTTGGCAAACGCTGGCCGAGGTCCAAGGCTGGGAGCACATTCGGGCATGGAAAGAAAACTGAACCAAAAAGAGCAAACCCGAGGACCTCAGGCCCACAATGAGCAGGAGAACAAGGAGCGGGGAGAAACACTGTCAGCCTCAGCTCTATGGCAATTAGGCGCATCCCAGGGAAGGAGATGCAAGCTTCCCTGTGGATCTGCAGATGGCTCAAGCACCATCCACAAGGGCACAACTGGAGCTCACCCCGAGCCTTGCTCCAGTGCTGACCATCCAGTGCTGGGCAGACCCAGCTTTGCCCTGTGAGGTCAGGGATCAGCACATGGGGGTCCCCAACCACAGCACACCCATCCCAGGGTCCCCTCCAGGCAGCACTGGAGATCAGCAGCTCGCAGATGTGGGGTTGAGGTGAGAGCTATTTATGTCAGAGGAAGGAAGCTGCAGCATTTTCAGTTTCCTGCCCGAATCCACTTTGATGTCCTTCACTGTTTGGCATTGCCTCCCATACCTGGGTGCTCATGAAGGAGCCTTTACCTTAAAACTAGCACCCCTGCAGCTGGGCAAAGCACCGGCATTAAATCCTTAATGCAGAGGAGGCTGAACCGTGCCTGGAGACAACAAAGTCCTTCTGCCACTCAATGGGGACATCGGTGACATTCTGGGTGAGCACTGGTGCAGGCAAGCAGCTGGGAGCAAGGCTGAGAAGAGATCCATGATGCTGAAGCCAAGGAATGCCGCCAAGGCTGGAAAAGGAACAGCACGGCCAAGTCATCAGGGTGAAGAACTGCAAGGAGGACCTTGTGTCCTACATGGAGCCAGGGCCTGCCTGGGGAAAAGCAGGAGCAAAGAGCAGTGGGAAGCCAAGGAGGAGGAGGAGAAGCCTCGGAGGAGGACGCAGCTCCCCGCTGACGGCTGCAGAACGCGGATGCCCCGAGGCAGCCAAAGCGGGGACGGAGGGTGCGGTGGGGTGTGTGCTCTGCACCCATGGAGCAACACTGCCCTGGGTGTTTAACCCACAAACAGGGTGAATCCTGAGCTGGGCTGCACGAGCATGGTGGGGAGGGGGGGAAATCAACACCAAACACCCCCCGTGAGGCCAGTGCAGCAGCGTTAACCTCACACACCGAGGAATCAGTGCATGCGGTGGGGTTTGAGCTGTTGGTACCTTCTCAGGATGAGGCCTAGTGTCAGGTCAGCAGAAGCACATCCCATCCAGGACCTGCGAGGTCATCTGGCAATGAAACAGGCTGGGTGCACACTGTGGAGCTGAACCGGACCCAGCTCCACATGAAAGGATGCTCAAGGTGCATCCACTACAAACCCACCTTTGTAAGAGCCCTGCAACGTCTGCTTCCCACCCACTTGGCACATCCACCTAGAGATACCATCACAGAGTGCTTTGGGTTGGGAAAAATCTTACGCTCATACAGTTCCAAGCCCCTTAATGTTCAAACCCATTACCCCTTGTTCCTCCAAGTCCTCGGGGATGACAGTGCCAGCGGAGCTGAGCCCCGCATGGCATGGGGTGAGCAGCACCAGTGCTGGAGGGAGCCCTCATCTCTCTGCTTGTACCCCACAGTCACACCCCGCACCCCGACTGTTCTCATGGGCAAGTAGGAACCTTGGCAGAGGCCTTGCTGGCAGCCAGCCCCAGCACATTCATTAAATGCAATTAAGGCAGAGCGGGTTTCCCCTCTGCCCCTTTGCGGGATATTGCTTATAGACAAAATAAACAGGGAGGCTTTGCGTGGGCCCGGGCAGGTGGTTGGCACCCAGGGCCGATGAGGCAGGTGGAAACACCAAGGTCTTTGTTGGAGAAGCAAAATCCACAGTGGAGCAGAGGTTGGACCATGGTTCCAGCCCCGCTCCTGCTCCCACGTGTGCCCACTCCAGTGTGGGAGCTGCCGGAGACAAACACAAACCCCTCTCTGCTTTGTAAATGGGAACATGCAAGAACACAGACCTCGGAGTGAGTCCAGAGGAGGCCACGAGGATGCTCAGGGGCTGGAGCAGCTCCCATACAAAGACAGGCTGAGAACATCGGGGCTGCTCAGCCTGGAGCAGAGGAGCTGCATGGAGACCTCAGAGCAGCTTCCAGGGTCTGAAGGGGGCTACGAGGATACTGGAGAGGGGCCTCCATCAGGGCCTGGAGTGATGGGATAAAGGGTGATGGGCTCAGACTGGAACAGGGGAAGTTCTGGTTGGAGATAAGGAAGAAGAGGGTGCTGCGACACTGGAATGGGCTCAGTGGAGAAGGGCTGGATGCTCCATCCCCGGCAGTGTTCAAGGCCAGGTTGGATGGGGCTTGGAGCAAGCTGCTCCAGTGGAAGGTGTCCCTGCCTGTGGCAGGGGTTGGAACTGAAGGAGCTTTAAGGTCTCTTCCAACCCAAACCATTCCAGGATTCTGCCCCATCCTAAAGTATCACTTTATTGCCTCAGCTCCTCCAGTAGTATTTCTAAGCTGGTTTACAGAAGAACTTCTGCTCTGCTGTGCTCTCCGCACTCACAGCAGCCCTACAACCCCAAAACTATCGAGGATGAAGGAGACAACTGAGCAGTGCATCTCCTCCTTCCACGCTGCCTCTCCTCCCTCACGTACCCCACTGCAGGACAACCAACACCAACACACACAATGGGACATGTGTGACCAAAACACCAGGAAAGCTTAAACCATGAAGGACAATGCTGAGGTCACTACCCTGACAGGGATTAATGGTTCATTCCCAAGCCAGATCACTGGCATTCTCACTAATGCAAAGAGCTGGCTCCAATGGCTGCCATGTACTTGCTCCATCACCCTGGCACTGCTGGACACCTCCTGCCAGCAGCGAAATCCTGGAGCTCCCGGTATTCCTGTCAGGTTGTGCAGGCTGGGCCTGACCCTGGGCTTTGTGAGAGTGCTCAACAGCTCCAAGGCAGGGTACGAAGACACATGGTGTGTACCACGGATGCTGTTTGCAGACAGAATCATCACGCTGCATCCCAGGTCCACCTGGGACAAGCAAAGGAAATAAGCCAGAAGGGATCCTTCAAGCTTTGTGCTTCCCTATGGAAAAGTCAGCAGTGCTGCTACATCCTGGGGCTGTCCCAGCTGCAGCACTCCCATACACAGAGACATGTCACTCCTCCATCCAGCCAAGCCCTCAGAGATGTGTCATGGGCCATTTCTCCACCTCTGAACGATGGGAGAGGTGTGGCTGTGCTCAGATCAAGATCTGGGCTCCAAATGGTTGGGGTTTACTGGTGCTAAAGAGATCTAAGCCAGAGCAAATTAAGATCATTTTCCATCTTAATTCATTCTGCTTTCACTTCCTGGCACGTGGGAGCCTGGAGGAGCCTCAGCTTTGCATGGCCATGGGCAATGGGAGCTGTGCAAGAACACAGGAAGGACTCTGCAGCTTTTCTTTGTCATCATGAGAGCTTCTTCCACAGGTGAAGAATTAAACATACAACTATAACAAGCCAGAGCCCTCTTTCGTGTCCACATTTATCCATCACATTCCCATTCCCTTTCTTGTAATGCTTTTCGAGGCACCCGAAACCATGCACCACGATGCCACGTCCACACACAGGTCCCCTCCACGACGCAGCTCTCAGCACATTTAGAACATTAGGATGCCACCTTGCCTCCCCAAAATACCTTCCATTAAGTGCCAACAGCCTCACCCCACTGCTGGGAATAAGGGATGTGGAATCAGCAGCATCACCTCCTGCACCACTGAGCACCACAACTCCATGTCCACATTGCAGAAGCATGTCCTCCAGTGGAGCTCCAAGGCCCGGCCTTCACAGGAGGACATGCCTGAGCCCACTGGCTGCCACAGGGACATGAGCTGAGACACATCTCCACTGCCAGCACTGTGCAGAGGAGAGCTCAGGAACATCTCAGGCCAAGGCACATCACCCCCTTGACCTGGGCGGCGCTTCGAACAGCAGCGATAGCGCCTATTGCACAACTGCCAGCAAGAGAAATCCTCTCCCCTCCCCTCCTCACCCACCCCACATCCCTTTGAGGCAAAAAGGAAGAAGGCTGGAAACATCCTTCCTCTCCTTCGGACAATGCGATGGAAATAGCAAGGGAGGAGCAGCGGCGGCTCCGTGAGGATGAGGAGCTGCGCGCGGCTCCCGGCTTCCTGCCATTGTCCCAAGCCCCACGCAGCTGCACACCCGGGATACCAAAGCCAAAAGCACCTCTTTGTCCCATAGGATCAGCCCCAAAGTGCAAACCTGCTGCCCTGTCTGTACAGGGGTGGCCACAGGCACAGGCTCCACCGTCACCAGGACCCCAAAGCACAACAGTCACGTTCCAGGTTCAATCCAAACCCCTCTGGTTTGGTCACCATCCTCATTCAATGCTTTCCAGCTCTAAAGGAAGTCTTGCTGCAGGGATGTGGATAACGCCATCCCTATGGGAATGGGGAGAGGGAATTCCACAGAGCAGGGGAGAGCTGGATACTCCAGCCCTGCTCTAGTTCCCACCAGGTAAAGGGAGCTCACATGCTCCTTTGTGTTTCCCCCTTAAAGGGAAAAGCCACCAGTGACCTGCTGAGCTTCCCTGCTCCCATCCATCATCCTTACTGACTCTGGAGGGAGGGGGGCCTCAGCCTGATCCCAAAGGGGAAGATTTCTCCAAATCCTTCTGGTTTTGGCTTAAATCTGCCGTGGGAACACGGCGATTGCTCCACATGGGCTTGCAGACGGGCTGGAAAGCAGAGCCTGTGAGATCAATGAGATCAACCACCACGATAAATCCGCTCCTAAAACCAGCGGGATTTTCCACTGCAGGGAACAAAGCTCAACAACACAACAAGACGGCAGAAGAAGCCTTCCATGGACCCAGCCTGGAGGGTGAAACAAAGCCCCCAGGGAGCACGATCCACCCTAAATCCCTATTTTCTCCTCCAAATGGGAGGCACAGGCGTGCAGGCTCCTCCAGCACGCACGTCAGCAGGGACCAACGCAAGCCCTGACGGCAGCTCGAGCATAGATGTGGCAGAAGGACCCAGCCAGGGCAGAACCACTCCAAGTCATGAATCAGTCCCCAAAGTTGGGTTTGCACCTCAAGTGGGTGCCAGTTCTGTTATTCACCTCTTGTTTTGGAGAGCTTTGCGGGTTATTGCTTGCAGTAGTTTTATGCCCAAGGTGGTGACAGAAACTGTCTTAGGAGAAAAGGATCAAAAAAATACATCTATATAAAAGGTTTGAGATGCTTTTAGGACCTGAACTGGGATTTCAGGACCGGCACCACCCAAACGAGCATCACAGTCCAGAGGCCAACCCAGAGTGTCCCCCAGCGCAGCCTTGAAGGGCCATGGCAGGGAAAGAAACAAGAGGAAAAGGAGGATGGATGATTCCATACATCCCAGCTCCTCCCCACCACCCCCCAGCCCTATGCCCCCGGAGCATAGGCTCCACGGAGCCCATTGGAGCAGGGAGACCAGCCCTTGGCCTGTCGTTACCTGCCAAAACATGGGGCCAGGCACCCCCAAAGCTGCATGAGCTGCTGGCGTCGCTCCTGAGGTCCGGCAGCGCTCCGTGCGGAGCTGCTCTGCTCCCTGAAGATTCCCAAGTGCATTTTTGCCCCGCTGATGTGGTTAAAAATAGAAAGCATCAGTATTATTGTCCTGCAAGCAAATATAGAACGATTACATCCTCACTGCTAAAAAGCCGTGCGACACAGACTTGTTCTACTGGAGGCACAGCGGAAAGCTCCATTTCTGGAGCAAGGAACTCGGGAAGTTAGCACAAGATCCTTAAGACTATGTTAAATGGATGCAGTGCAGCATTAAACACCAGTGGTAAACTTGCCTGCCCCCTCCTCTCCTCGCTTCCCTGGGGTGTTTTCCAGGCTTTCACGCATCTGCCTGCGCTGGCCTCCGGGAAGGGTGCACAGGCTTTGCACGACACTCCCACCGCAGAACATACTGCCCCGGTGCTGCCCTCGCAGATGGGAAAGGAGCAGGATCCAATTTGGGAGTGGTCTTGTCACCATCCTCACTTAACGCTTTCCAGCTCTAAAGGAAGCCTTGCTGCAGGGATGTGGATAACGCCATCCCTATGGAACGGGGAGAGGGGACTCCATGGAGCAGGGGGCAGCCGGACACTCCATCCCTGCTCTAGTTCCCACCAGGTAAAGGGAGTTCACATGCTCCTTTGTGCTTCCCCTAAAGGGAAAGCCACCAGTGACCTACCAAGCTTCCTTGTCCCTGCTTCCCTGATTCCCATCCATCATCCCTACTGACTCCAGAGGGAGGGGGGCCTCAGCCTGATCCTTGTTCTTGGAAAGGGAAGATTTCTGCACAAGCTCAGCCTTTGGTGTTTGTGCTAACGCACTGGACTGCTCCCACCCAGCTGGGACCGGGCTCCCGAGCCAATTTCATTGCTCAGTTCACCACATGGGAGATGAGGAATGTGTGGGGTCACTTCCAGCTCCAGGCAGGGACCCTGACTTCTGCATAAGCAGCCTTAGGAGAGAGGAAACCACCGGCGAGGGGATGTCTGTCCCTCCAGCAGCTCCCTGGAGAGGTGCCTAACGCAGAGATGCACCTAACACGGAGATGCACCACCAGGACCCACCATCCAACACCAAGGAGCTCAAGGCACGGACCCCAACACAGGCATGGCTTCGGGACTCACTTAACTCCCAAACCAAACAACTTCCAGCCCTGATGGAGAGGGAGAACCCCACAGGAGGGCCTGGGGTGGAGCGGTCACATCATCATCCCCAATGCACAGCAACCATCACTGCTGCAGACGCAGCGCCTAAACCAAACACAACTCCTTTCACCCCCCCTCCCCTTCTCCCCAAAACAAAACACACACCCAGAAACAGGAGGAAACCAGGCAGGAAAAACCCAATCGTAACTCAACAACTATTCCAAGCGTTTCCATTCCCAGGAGGAGGGAGCGCTGAATGCTCTGCCCTCAGCCACATCCCTCCCCGCCGGCCCCAAGCTGCCCAGTGCCCCTGGGTGATGCTGTGCTGGTGGTGCTGGTGGGGCCCTTCTCATTCAATACCGTGCACATCTCAGTTGGCATTTCAGCACACGGAGGCAATGCCAGATTTCTCTCTGCTGAGCCAATGCGCTTGGAAATGCATGACGACTTCAGCAGCTTAATTGGAAACACAGCCTGAGTGTTGCAATCCCAGGAATGACTCCAATTGCAGGAACAAATGTTTTCATCTCTAACTGGGAGCAGTCACCCAAGTGGAAGGGAGCATTCCTGTTGCTGTAGCTCACCCCTCCCCTGGCGTGAGGGTGGTGGGAAGATGGTGCGTCCCACACCGACCCAGCACCTGCATCACCAGGGAGCTGCTGCAGGGATTCCTTATGATCCCAACCAGCAGCAGAGAGGCACAGCCCAAGGATTTCCTACACTGATCTCCTTTTGCAGCTCTGTGGTGCTCTTGATGGGGTCTGCAGCCTCGCAAGGGGGGGGGGACAGGAGGGGACATTGGGGTCCCCCCTATTGCAAGTCATCAGCTCCTGAAGGATGGCAATGTGGTGAGTGGGCAGCTTCTCTGCAAGGTCCTGCTGTGACTTCATGCACATCACAAGGGCATCTCCAACTCTTGCATCAGTGGCATCCCAAAAGGCTGCTGCCCCTACCCATAGGCTCAGGAGGACCAGCTCTGCTGCTGGTCCATCAAGGCAGGAAAGATGCCCCTTTCACTGCACAGCTTCTTCCATACCCACACATGGAAAGTGAAGAGTCCTGGACTTCTGCTGAAGGACGTGGGCTTCAAGAGCTCAAGGATACCATTTCTGTGCCCACAATACCTGGAAGTGACTCTTCTGGTCTACAACCAACAGCCTGGATTCACCACATCACCTCAGCAGTGCTGGACAAGATGGTGATGCCAAAGTCAAGATCAGGAGCAAGGTCCAATTCCCATTCCCACAGTGGAGGTCCTGGACTGAACTTGCCAGAGGCTGAAGATGAAGCCCCATCAGACCATTCACTTCATCTAGTGGCAAGCCATTCCCACACTTCTGTGCTCTTCCCCCCCTCCTCTGCAGCAACAACTCTGCCCCTTCCAGGAATTTCAACATCACTTTGCTATTCCTCTGCTCAGCCCTGCTTGTTGCCAACCTCCCAGGGTCTCTTAGGTGGTCCCTCTGCAGCCATAGCACCTCTTAACATTCTCCCTTTGCTGCCAAAAAGCTCTTCCACAACTCAGTAGTGACTTCCCTGCTCGCAAAACTTATGGCGATAAGGGAAGGAGAAAAGCTGGTCTATCCAGAGCCCTGTATCCTCTGCAACCCCAGTACAACTGTGTGGGACAGGCTGTGGAGGTGCTGTGGCTGTTTCTGCTGCAGACAGACATGGAGCAAGCGGGGAAATTCCTGCTGTGGTAGAGTGTGGCAGGACCTTGGCAGCAGCGGGGACATGGAGCTAACAGGGAGCGAGCTGAGACGGAGGCTGTGATTTCAGCTAGATAAGGAGTATTTGCATCTTCCCAGACACATCAGCTCCCGCAGGCCTGGTTTCTGCCAGCTTCACCTCCTTTCCCAGCTGCTTGCTCCCCCCGCCATTCAGCAAAGCCTTGCCAGAGAGGAGCCTGATGCAGGAACGGGTGCATCCAGCAGCATCAACAGCCTTGAGCTGCACAAACCCTTCCTGCAGTGTTCCAGACCCAAACCCACCACCTCCAGCCCAAAAACCAATCTCCTTCTTACCCTTTGCCTCATAGAGCTCTTTTTTTCACAGACTTTAAAGCTCTTCCAGTTCCAGCCCCCTGCCCTGGGCAGGGACACCTTCCACTAGAGCAGGCTGCTCCAAGCCCCATCCAACCTGCCTTTTCTGCAGGAAAGCCACAATTCCCAGCCAGACTATTGGGTTGTGGCTTCTATTCCCTGCCACAGAGTTCCTTATTCAGTGAAATAAGACTTTCTAGGCATGGACGGGCTGCAAACTCCACTCCTCACGAAGACATCACCATCCCCTGCTCATGACCGTACATATTGTGTGGTGCCACTGGCTGATCTCCTCACCTCCTGCCTCCCGCATCAGCCACCTTCCAGGCAAGGCAATTTCAGCACATTCTTCAGCTGAGATTCTTGAAGACAACATGTCAAATGACTTCCTAAAACACAGATCTGCTGGGAACTATTCGCTGCGACCAAACCCTCGCCTCAAAGTCACGTAACTCATGGTCCTTCTGCCATTAATTTAGATATTGCGACAAAATAAACCCACCAGGTTTTGTAATGAGATGCCAGAGATGCTCATCCCAGAGCCTGCTGAGAGATCTTTATTTGGGGTACCCCTATCTCTCTGACCGGAAGAGCTCTATGCTAACACCAAGGACATCAGAAAAGCAACCGATACGTAATGGGGAGCCACTCTCCTCAACTGGGATGCTGGTCAGTGGGTCAGCTCTGGCAAAGCCTCATCATCATTCCAAGAGCGGCTGTGAGGAGGTGAAAGCCATGGGGTTTTGCAAGGCAGCACTGTTGGGAGGCCCCACCAAGCCAGGAGATAAGGCAGCAGGAGGGAGGCCATGCAGCCTTGTGCAGATGCAGCACACACCCAAGCTCAAAGCAGGCCGAGCCCACAAATCCTTCTGCAAGTTTGTGTGTCCCACCTCCAGATGTGCCAGCACCCCATCCTACACCCTGCTCCCCTCCCAGGCTTCTCCCCAGACACACCTTCACTCGCTTGGCACATCGTCCCAGACACGTCTGCGTGGTACGATAGGGCCTCTCCGTGCCAGCATCCCAACCTCTCCAGCAGGGAAGCAGCCAAGCTCTATCACTTGCTCCCATCGCTGTCCCAGGCTACCATGCAGAAGAGCAAGTGAACCTGCAGCCAAGCAGCAGTTACTCATGAGTAAGCCAGACCCAATAAGCCATTGAGCCCTGACTGCAAGGTCCCACCAAGGAAAAGAAAACTAAAAGTCCTCCCAGTTCCTTGATCTCGACAGATCTTTCAAGGTTTCGTCATCGTCACTGTTACAAACCCACACCTCAAAACACAAACACAAAAGGCAGCCAGTAAAACACAGAGGAACCGCAACCGAGACTTGGAGCTCTTTGCCAGCGAAGGAGCAGACTCCAGACATGTCTCCAGGGACTCCCTTCTGCTGTGATTTGACACCAGAAGAGATCAGATGTGGCATGACAAGATTGTTCACATCAGATGGACAGGGCCAACGCAGAAACCACAACTTAACCTCTGCTTCCAACACATCGTTGTTTTGGTCCATCAGCCAAAGGAGCTGATGCTCTGAGTCTCCTCGGCTGAGATAAGCAGCCTGAGCTTCATCATCATCTCTCCCTGCAAGGCACATCCTACTTTTTGGTGGTTTTGAGTCTTTCCCATCGAGTCACTGCCCCTGCTGAAGCCCAGTGCTAGCCCCAGCATTAAGACCACTCAAGAGCCATGAATTACAGAGATGATGGCATCTCCTTACTCCTGCTTGATCCTTCTTGGCATCATTCAGGAAGCACAGATCCGGTGGAGCCTTCAACCCTGTTCTGTTACTTGTGAGGACTCAAGCACAGCCACCATGGCACTGCCCAAGCAGTGCCAGCATCATCTCCACACCAAGAGCTCAGCTCCTGCTCATGGATGTGGATGCCATTGATTCACAAGTCAAACATCAGTCCACCCCAGAATTTGGGTGCATTGGAGCAAGACCTCTGGGTGAGACATGGAACCACCACCCCTGCTTGGTTATAACCTACGATGAGGATTCATCAGAATAACTGTATGGGGTGACTGGAGCATCACCAAGAGCCCCTCCAATTATCATGGCAACTGGGGGTCTCTTTCTGCACCACCTTTACCTGCAACTGTTGAGCACCTCCAAACCATATCAGAGATGAGCAGAGGGGCTGTGGCACCCGTGAGCTTCCTTCAGGTTGTCCATAAACTGCATTGCGCACTTGCGCCGTTGCGTTTCACAAGTCTCACACTGTAATAGCTGTTGGCCTGTGTCCTGCTTAAACCACAGCAGCCCGTTGGTTCCCCTGCTCCCGAAACAGCCCAACTTGCACCAAAACACGGTTTTACACGGTCTTAGTTGTTGTTTTGCCATTAAACTTCAACTCATAGTGCAGGATGCGCTGGGAGGTGGTTGCAGCAGTACACGCAGGGCTGAATGTCACCACAATTCCCCCTTATCTCAGCTGGGATTATGTGACGATGCCCTAAAGATTTCCCAGCCAGTCCTGAAAACTAAACCTCTGGAGTCTGGCTTCAGGGAAGGGTCCAAATCCAGCAGCTCCAGCTGGGATGCAGCTGCCAGCACAGATGGCTGAGCTGGCTGCAGACACCAGCAGTAACCCCCTCATGGACATACCAAATGGTGTTAAACCCAGTTCAGAGACCAAGTGGAACCCAACCAACCTCCCTTCACGGGGGGAGGGGGGGATCCCAAAATACACATGGAACCCCCTGAGAAGCATTCCCAGCATGATGATTTCATGTGGGACAATTTCACTGCTTCTCCAAGACACAAAACCCTTCCTGCAGCTTAAAGGAGCTTTTTAAAGCTCTGTGTTGCACATGAAGGTTACTTGAGAGGTACCGGAAAAGTAAATCCCCAGCCTAAAGATGACAGCATCCTCCAGGCACACAAACCCTGGGGGGCTAACAGCACTTTGGGGGCTGAGCAGAAAGATGCTCTGAGCATCTTTGCAAGCTGCAGCCGGTTCAAGCTGCAGATGATACCAAACTCCTCCTGTTCTCCATCCCTGAGCATCCCCACGTTTAGGGGAACCACATATGATTTTCTAGGACCAAATCAGGTCCAGTGCTGGTGTGGTGGGAGCTGAGCACCCATCTGGCTCTGCTGGGCACCCTGGGATGACAGACACAGCTGCAGAATGGGTGTTTGCTAGTGCAGGACTCAAGTGTTTGCCTTCCTGGGTGGTTATCTCCAAGCTGTGTTCACACACAAACTTATCTCCTAGGGGAAGGGTGCGCTGCTCTTGCACACACTGTTATCCCGAGGGATGTGGGCCTTCCTCCAAGGTGAATGCTGTGCGGACAAGCTGACCTGCAGGTCCACAGCTTGCTACCTGTGCTGGACTCGGCTCCTGCAGTGGTGCCGGGCTCAGCTCCTCTCCATCCCTCCTGCTCCTGTCCCCAGCTCACCCCAGGCCCTTTTGCACCAACCAAGTGGGCAGCACTGAGAAATGCAGCAGCTCTTGGAAGGGAAAAGGAGACAAAGGGCAGAGCAGGGAGAATGGAGGGAGGGGGTTCCTAATAGAGGAGCGCTGATCCCATCCAGACCTGTTTGGGGGCTTCCCACAACTTCTCTTCACACAACGACCGCAGGAAGAGACTGATTTCTATATAAACACCTCAACTCCCTCCATCCCCCCCAGCTCTCCAATTCACAACTCAGCCATTCCTAATGCTCATCTAATGTGACCAAACCCTCCCAGCACCTCCTCACCACTGGACCTGTCCTGGCCCAGAGGAGAGGTCTACCTGCTGCAGCCCAAAGCCATCACCAACAAAGCAGTTCTTCTCACATCACCTCAGCATCATTTGAAAACCTCCATTCGGTCTCCTGTGTGTGCCTCATGGGGTCCAGCCCTATCCAATATGCCCTGTGGCCCCCCCAGCACCCCTCTGTCACCTCATGTCTTTTCCAATCACCCAGAACAAGCTGTGCTGGAGGCTCCTGCATGGGATCACCCCATGCTTCCCAGACAGCGCTCTCAGAGCCCAGGGATGCTTTTATCCCAACACCAGGATACTGAGTCATGGTCAGCCTCCCCACAGCCTACCCTTGACCATGCAATCACCCAGCTGCTAGGGTGTGTGTTAGTGCTTGTCTTACCCAAAACACAGCTCCATCTCCAGGCTCCCTGCGCACACTCACCCCTCTGCATGGGCACTGAACCTACTGGCAAGAGGAAGCTGGGAAGCTCCTCTTCTGGAAGAGCTCCTGAGCTCTGTATTCATTGCCTCAGATCTACCTGGTCCCCTCGGATTTGCCCAAGAGCTTTTGGCCTCTCGCCATCCACAAGTTCGGCTGTGGGAAACCTCAGCTTTGGAAACGCTGCATTGAGTGATGCAACGTGGGAGACATTCAGCATCCACAGTTGTTTTGAAGGGGGCGAGTTGGATGAAGCAGCCTGGTTTAGGAATTGACCCCTGATGCAGACACAGCCTCCATGAGCTGTAACCCTACCTCCCTTCCTCTCCCTCCCCCTCAGCCCCGGTCCCTTTGCTCACCCAGTTCCTGCAATTCCTGGCCCTGGGCTCCGATGCGTTGCACAGCTTCTTCCGCCACCATCTGGGCTCCATTTAGGGGAGCTGATGTTTTTCACAGGGCTGTAATCTAAACTTTGGGATTGAGTTTACATCTCGCATACCAGCGTCTCACCACTGAGCCTGGCCACGCAGAACGGGCGTCTCGCTGCCAGGCTCTGTCCCGCCGCAGGAGGATGCGGCGTGCCGGCACCTGGGAATTGCGCTGCCACCCGCTCACAAAGCTGAGAATCAGGGATCCGTGGGCTCAAAACACCTATAGAGCCTATAGCGAGGCACTGACTCCGCAATGGGCATGAGCCAGGAGAGCCCAACAAGCTGGGAATTGGGTCAGCATCCCATGGGAGCCCAGGGAGGCGGCAGATGGGAGTCAGAGCCCTAAATCAGGATTATCCAGACTCCATCTCTAGCAACAGGAAATTCTCCTAATTTTTGGCCTTAAACCCTACCCTTATCTCTACGCAGACACTGCAGAGCCTTTCAGAAGGGTCAGATCCTGCAGGCAGTGATAGAGGCTGCTCTTTGGATTGAAGCTTCCTTTGTGGAGGCAGGGAAAGGTCACCAAAAGCCATTCGGAGCAGATGAGCATCCAGCGGAGCATCACAAGCCTGCCACTGCTCTGCTTGACCTGCTCTTGCTGCAGCCTGCACCACTGAGGTGAAACACGCTGGATGTTTCAGGCAGCAAGACTGGTGCTCCCAAGAGCACACCAGGGCACCCAGTTAGACTGGGCTACTACCAGACTGCTCTCCACCCTCTTAGGCTCCTGCTCCAGTGTATATTAACCAGACATCAAAATGCACAGAGTCTTTAGCATGGAGCTGCTCAGAGCTCTCCTTTCCCAGAGTGTCAGCATCTCCTACCTCATAGAATGGTTTGGATTGGAAAGGACTTTAAAGCTCATCCAATTCCAAGCCCCTGCCACAGGCAGGGACTCCTCATATCCACCTGTTCCCTAGGACCCGATGGCAGAGTCAACCAGCCGGGCTGTGCCAGGATGATGGACCCACCACACAACTCCACAAGGCTCCTGACTCAGCTCCAAGCAGGCAATGACCTCCCTCCACCGTCCCACCATGGGATGTCAGAGCAGTGAAGGAATGAAGGCAGCACACAGTAACCCTGCGTGCAGGGCCCCACCATGGAAGTGCAGATGGAAGAAAAGCCAGCTTAAAAGCCAGACAACTCAGGCAAGGTGCTGCATCTGCACAGGGCTGGCAGACAGCTCCTCCACCAGCTCTCCAGACAGCAGTGATTTACAACCCAGGAGGGCTCGCAGTCACAGCACCACCCTGCAGCCAACATGCTTTGCCAAAGGGGCACAACAGCATCTGCAGGAGCTCTGATCCCAGGCTGTAGGGCTGGTCCGAGCACTGGTGCAGCACCCCCCAGCATCCCAGACCCCTGTCTGTTCCCCCAGCACGTCTGCAGCAGCCGTCCTCCAGCCGCATCCAGAGGGATGGCTCTGCTCTCCCGCCGGGCTGGATCCTAGCACTCCCCGAGGCTCAGCCAAACCCCAAAACTAATGTTTTCATACTCTGACTTTGCAGGCAGGATTTAGTCATTTGTGGACACGAGGGCTTGGCAGGACAGCACTGCCTCCACTTACCTACTCCAGTAAGCGGCTGTTTACCATGGCAGAGCCTTGGAGATGGAAGGAGAGAGAGAAGATCTGTGATTTAATCCAGGGGACTTATTCCTGCTCCCTTTACAGAGCACGCAGCTGATGAGGAAGGGGAGGACTCCGCATCCACGCCAGCCCATTGCATGGCCAGGGATGGACCCGCCACACAAGACAAGGCACTTCAATACAAAGCTCTCAATGAGCTGCTTGGATAAATCCTGCAGGGACTTAGCCCCGTCTATGGCTAATGGCTAAAAAAACAGTTCTAGGCAGAGCAGCCAAACCCTCTGTGAGTATGCTTGCTTTCAAGAGGCAGAGTGGCTGAGAGCTGCTCTGTCATACTAGAAAAGCAGGTTCCAGCCCCAGTTTTGGAAGGGTTGTACAAGCCCTGTTTGCTCACTGGGGCACTCAGAGTCGGCCTCGCATGGGCAGAGAGACCAGAAGCCAAGCAGTAATTGATACAGGGTGGCAGGAAGCTGAGGAGCCCTCCATGCAGAAGCTCCATGGATTTGGTCCCAAACTGCCTCAGCCTGTGGAGCAAGTGCCTTGGCCATAAGAGCAAACCCAGCTCCAGGGAGCCCTAGGGGAGTCACCATAAGGCAGGAGGAGACCTTGCTGACAACTCGGGATCCACCATACACCCCAGTATGCTCCACAAGAGCTACAAGCCCAGCTCTGAGCAGGCTCTGGATCTTCTACAAAGAGACCAAGAACCAAGATTACTTGCATTCAGAAGCCAAGGTCTGCTTCCATCCCCTTGTCTTGTTATCGAGTCAACAGCAAGGTTTGCCCATGCGATCATCTTCACATCTCAATGCCTGGTCCACCAGAAAGGATGGACCAGTGCGTCCTCAATGCCTCACAGCACCAAAGTCACCAAATCCTGTTCTTGGTCTCAACACACAGCCTTGGGTGTGGGATGAGACAAACTTGGAAGGCAAGTTAGGAATACCAATACCTCCAGTTTGCAGGAGCACAGCACATCCCAACCACAGAGCCAAAACCTGGGATCACAGGTAGGATCTGCAGCACATATCCTATGCAGAACTGAACAAAGGGATACTGCAAGAAGCTCTGAGGAGTTTGCCACCACTACATCCCACGTCTAAGCCTGCTGCTGGTTCTGATGAGCTCGGAGGACCAGGGGACGGGAGCTGGGAGAAGGACAAGGCACTGCCTCCAAACCACTAAACACCAGCAGATCTGCTGGGGATCTCTTCGTTATGGTTAGACAGGGCACCAAAAGAGGTGATGCAGCAAAGTCTAATCTAAAGCACCAGAAGATGAGGACAGCAACAGGAGGGGAGAGAAAACTGCCCCGTTCATCTCAGCAGAACAGTGTCCCTGGTGCAACTCCCTGCCCTAGAGCCAGATGGAAACTTCTCCAGCACAAACCCAAGGTTTATCTGCTGCTCCCCTCCCTTCTCCCACATTCCTGTTCTTAAACCAACGCATGCTGCTTATCTACAAATCCTGCCCTGAAACCAGCAAAGCCACGCCACGGCTCCTGCAGTGCTGCCACTCCACCGTGTCCCTTCCCTTAAGCAGAGAGCCCAAGGGGATGCCAACAGCTCGCTGCCCAAACGCTGTCTTCAAAGCTTCTCCACTACATGGGTCTCACCATGATGTGGTCCCCACCATGATGCTCTGCAGCCAGAATCTGCACTTTCATACGGTGATCAAAGCACTCAAAGCATCCCAAAGCCTCTTCTCCCAAGGAACAAGGGATGGGACAAGAGAAAACGGCCTCAAGCAGCACAAGGGCAGGTTTAGATGGAGCTGAGGAACAATTCCTTCCCCAAAGGATGCTCAGGCATTGGAACTGCCCAGGGCAGGGCTGGAGGCACCGTCCCTGCAGTGTTCACACACCATGTAGCCCTCAGTGCCATGGGTTAGTGGTGGCCTTGGCAGTGCTGGGGATGGTTGGACTGGATGAACTTGAAGCTGTTTTCCAACCTGGTTGATTCCATGATTCCAAAAGCTGATTTTCCACAGCAGCCTGTAAGCAAAGCTGGTGCAGACCAAGCCTTCAAGGCAAGGGGGTTACTCCAGAGCTGTGCTTTGTATCCAAGCCTGGAATAAAGCTCCATGAGGCACCCAGAGGAGCTCACTGGGGCAGTGCAGGGATCAGCAGCACAAACCCATTAAGCCCAGGCCACTGGCAGGAGAAGTTTCTCCCCAAGGAGCCTCTGTGCCCTCCGGGCAGGCTCCGTGCAGAGGCTGCACAGCTGTCCTGAGTTTGAAAGACAGCTCCGGCTCAACTGCTTCATTCAGCGTAAGCCTTGATTTGTTCTTGCTTACCCAAAAGGAGCCAGCAGCTGCTAAGGCGAAAGCTGGGCCAGCTCCCAAGCGCAGACAAAGGCCCTGCAAAACTGGGTTTAAGGAGGAACTGATTGTTCAAGACGCAATCCTAGAAGAGGGAGCTCACACAGGGAGGGATCATAGCGAGGGAGGAAGAGGAAGCCAGAGAGCACCTAAAAATAAACTCTCAAAAGGCAGCCAGGCACAGGACAAAGGCCTCGTCCGCACGTGACCGGTACCCGCAGCGTAGGCAGGATGCGAGCTCTGTACACAACGCTCACTCCCCAGCAACCCCACGTCCCAAGCAAGCCTCCAGCCACCCCGCAGCACACAGCAAAAGCCACGGCCAGCACCTTGCATCCTCAGGATGGGCTTGTTTCTCCTGTGCCGTGAATCCCTGAGGTGCCAGGATGCTGCCTCTACCTATACCCTAACGCCAGAATGCCGTGCTCTGATCCGCTCCAGGGTTGAAATCCATTTAACCCAAGCAAAGCTTCTCAACAATAGTTTGAAAAGGATAAAGGAATTTAAATGGAGTCTGGAAAATGAGATCTCTCCCAAAACACACTCTCGAAATAGCTGAAGGACCCTGAGAGGTGCCTCTGCATCCATATAGGCAACACCTTCAGCAGATCCAAACAAGAGCTGGTGGGTAAATGGTGAGTTACCAGTAAAACAGCCAGAAAAGGCAGAGATGGAAAAGATGAACCTGCCCTGTGTGTGCTGGTGCAACTGGGGCTGATGCTGTTTGCTCCCCTCCTGTGGCTACAAGGCTTCAGAAAGCTCCAGAGCAGGGACTCTGCATACAGGCGATCTAAACCTCAAACCTGCTCCAGTAGTAGCTACATCCACCAGACACGGATTAGAGCTGCAGCTCAGGCCCATGCACAAACAACTGCCCATGTACACAAGGATGCTCCCATATACACCTTGAGCCAACCAAGGAATCACAGCCATGCAAGGAAGGAAAAAGGCCCCATGGGATGGGAAAGGCACTTACAGGATGGGCTGAACATCACCAGTGCAGCAGGTACCTTCAGCCTGGGTGCAACACCCCGAGAGCATCCAGCCAGTTCCGCTCCTGGGAAGCCACCGCTCCGCATCGCACATTCACTTCTGCTTCACTCCTGCCCTGCACGCACGCATCTGACCATCAGGGCAGCAGTAAGAGGCATCTGATAAGGCTGCTCTCTGACAAGGCTGCTCCTATATGGGGCAGATACAATACGCCACTGAACAGAGTCTCGGGTCCTGAGTCATCCCGGCTCCGGAGCCGTCTGCCTCCTCCAGAGTTATGTCCCAGCTCCAGCAACTCTCAGTTCATCCTCACATCCATGGGTCTCTCTTTCTGAGCACGCGAGTCTGAGGCTGCTGAGTTGGGCTCTGCCCAAACTGTCCCTTCAAAGCCGCCACGGAACACAGACAGAACCCCTGCATGGCTTAGGGTTGAGCCTTTACCCTACGGTCCTTGAACTCATGACTAGTGAGGAAGGCGGCTTGCTCAGCTAACCAGCAAGCTAAGAATAGAGACCTTGAAGTGAAACCTACTGGGATTGGCAGCTATTTTGAGTGCACTCAGCCGGCGAGGGAGCGTGACATAAGAGGATCTAAAGAGGAAACTGCACAACAACTCTCACCTCACCACGAAAGATTGGGGCAACAGAAGGTAGAGCCGCTGGGCGTGCTTTTGAGGCAGAGCAAACGCTGTGAGGAATCCTCCAGGGCATCCCCATGCCGCTCTGCCAGCCTCAAATCCCAAGCCACAGCATCTATATATGGAGCAGGCTGGTTGTCCTGGGCCCAGCACCAGCGTCTCCAGGACCATTTGAGCCCACCAAGAACTGCACAACCATAGCCCAACGTGCAGCAGCCCAGCGTGGCCATCGCTTCTCTCTACACGGGATCCAGTGAAACCCCAGCAAACCACCTCCTGCGCTGCCCACAGCTCCACCACACAGCCCACGTGGAGCAGAACGTGTTGCCACAGGTTCAACCTGCCCAGGCACCTCCATGGAGCTCCGTGCCAGAGATCCTGCCTCAAAGGGAGCCGACACAGCCAAAGCAACCAGCGCACCCACAAACCCCAACCCTTGGCTGTGCTTTCTAACCTCAAGCAGACCCTTGCAGTGTAGCACACCCTTAGAAGTGATCGTGCGCAGTCATCAGATGTGTTTAGGAAAGATCTGGTCTTGGTTAGCAACCAGCACTAAGATGAATATAGGGAAATCCAAATGGTAACACTTGGAGCGTGTTTGATTTCAACCCTTGGATACTGGGAAAACAAACACACAAGCTCATGGTTTCTGGAAGTCAAACTCATCACCTGCAACCAGTCCCTGCAGCAGTTCTCTGCTAGGTCATAGCATGTCCATCCCATCATTTGCATACTCATGATGCTCAGACCCAAGAACTGCCTTTTCCACTGCCTGCTGGACAGGACTATGTCCTAAAGCAGGGTCTGAGAGTCGACAGCACTAAACAATTGAATTCCCCAAACCCACCAGCTTTGTCTGTTACAAAACCATCCTCCAAACCTTCCAGAAGGGCACCAGGGACCAGGGCACCTCCAGTTCCAGCCATCACCCAGACAGCAACTGCTTATTAAGGCCTCTGTATTAACCCACCGTTTCCAAGAGGCTGACCACACTGAATGAAGATCACAAGCCACAGATCTGCTTAACACTGCAGTTCAATTCTTACAGTGGCATGAGGCAGGGCTGCTGGTCCTGCCTGCCCCATGCCACAGGGCTCCAGCCCAAACCCAGCCACTCTGGTCTGTCCCCTGCATGAGGAGCCCCTTTCCTGAGCCACTGCCACCTCTGCTCTGCTCTGCAGTTGTGCTGTGGGGATGGAAGTGCCACCAAGGATGAGGAGGATCCAGCACATCCCAGCCCCAGAGCAGAGGGGAACAGCAAGGCCAAAAACGGGGCTGATCATGGGCCTGGTAGTTTCATTAGGCTTTGCTGCATCACTGAGACATAGGGAAGTGTGTCTGCTCTCAGGCTTGGTCTCTATGGAAGCAGTTCTCAAGGCAAACAGACCACAGTGCAAGTCTGCCCACCAAAACCACTACATCCTCACTCGGGGACCCCTCTCCTGCTGCAGGGAGGTGTTGGTGCAGTGTTGGAAGAAGGAAAGAAGGAGGCAGGCGTGACCCTGAGCTCAGAAGCCAGGACATGAGCCCCAAGAAAAGTTCCTGCATCCAAGTGCTCTGTGGTCAGCCCTCCATCCTCCACATCCCTGCAACAGCAAGGAACCATGTGCTGGTCCCTGCAACAACCCTGGGACAGGGCCAGAGGACTAAGGGTGAGCCCACATGGATGGCAAACAGGAGACGTGGGAATGAGGTTCCCATCTCAAACACAGCCTCTCTGCTGTGAATATTCCCACCCTGCAGCCACTGGAAGGTAACACTGGGAAGCAGCCACTTTCCTCAGCCGCTCAAGTGTTGCTGAAGGCAGTGACATGAAGAAAAGAGTCCATGGCAGGAAGAGAACAGACTCTCCTCACTCCGCAGTTGCACCCCCAGGCTACATATGGAAACCTCCTCTGCAACTTAAGTGCATCAAGCCCCGAGCAACCCTGGAGAATTTACATACCCTTGAAGTCGAAGGTACTCATAAAGGCAAAAATTCAAAGAGCAAGCCTCACGTTGTGCTGTCACCAGAGGATGTTCTCCCCATTTTCTGGGCTGGCCAAGGCTTTGCTCTTACACAACAGCAGCACTTGAAAAAGCAGCCTCAGCATCAATACTGGTTTCCCCTCCCTTGCGTAAGAGATTCTCCTTCCGTGAAGGCTTAGGAACATCTCCAGGAGAACCGCTCCCAGTGGGATGTCCTCCTTCCTGCAGCATCAGGGAGTCATAGAATCATAGAAACACAGAATACTCATGGTTGGAAAGGACCTTAAGCTCATCCAGGTCCAACCCCCTGCCATGGGCAGGGACAACTCCTACTAAACCATGGCACCCAAGGCTCTGTCCAACCCAGCCTTCAATATCGCCAGTGATGGAGCATTCACAGCTTCCCTGGGCAACCCATTGCAGTGCCTCAGCACCCTCACAGTAAAGGACTTCCTCCTCATATCCAATCTAACCTTCCCCTGTTTCAGTTTGAACCCGTGCCCCCTTGTCCTATCACTGCAGTCCCTCATGCAGAGTCCCTCCCCACATCCCTATAGTCCCCTTCAGACACTGGAAGCTGCTATGAGGTCTCCCCACAGCCTTCTCTTCTCCAGGCTGAACAGCCCCAACGTTCTCACCCTATCTCCATACAGGAGGTGCTCAGTCCCTGCTCATCCTGACGGCCTCCTCTGCACTTGTTCCAACAGTTCCATGTCTTCTTTATGCTGAGGACCCTAGAACTGCCCCCAGTGCTCCAAGTGAGGTCTCCCAGAGCAGAGCAGAGGGGCAGGATCACCTCTATTACCTGCTGGTCACACTCCTGTCCATGCAGCCCAGGATATGGTTGGTATCTGCAGCCCCCTCATGTTCATTTCTCATCCACCAACACCCCCAAGTCCTTCTCCTTGGTCTGCTCCGAATCTCTTCTCTGCCCAACCTGCAGCTGTGGATGGGATTGCTCTGACCCAGGTGTAGGAGCTTGCACTTGGCATGGTTAAACTTCATCAGGTTGGCATCAGCCCATCTCCCACTTCTCCCTGGAGCTGTCTCCATGCCTTTCTTCCACCCTCTATGGAAGTTGAACTCCCAGGCACTTCCAGGACCGAAGGATGCTCCAGAGGTTCCCTGGACACACTGCTCCAGGACCCAAGTGACAAGCTGATGCCCTTGGCTACGACTGGAACACAAAATGGATCAGGACACCTTCCTATGTCATTGCACACTCCTTGCAGAGGGGGAGTTGAAGGAGAACTGTGTCCACTCCAATAAAAGGCAAGGTGGAGAAAGGGAATGAAAGAGGTAAAGGAGACAAAAGTGGGAAAGCAGACAGATGAGAAGTCCAGGATCACCTAACATGACCCAGTGAATCAGTACAGATGAGAGCAACCCTGTCAAGTAACCCAAATACCCCAGGAAGCCCTACCTGCTTATTCCATCTCCATAACATCAAATGAGTCATTTCTAAAACAAGCAAAGGTCTGGGTCTCGGTTTGAGGGATTACTTCAGACCAGTCGTGCCTTTTGGATCCTACATTACAAGCCACGATGCACAAACCAATAAAAGCAATCAGCTATCAGTGCCAGAAGCTTGGAGCCACACAGGGCCAGCAGCGACTCCTACTCCTGTCCCACTCATGGACACTGGAGGATGCTCCAGGCAGGCAGCACTGCTGGGGACACTCTGCACTTCTCCATTGAGAGAAATGAGTCTCTTCTGGAGATGAATTTGAGATACTCTCAGTTTCCAGCTCTTCTCCCAACCTGAATCTCCATCCTGAAAGGAGGTGGCAGTGAGGTGGGGTTGATCTCTGCTCATAAGGAACAAGGGATAGGACAACAGAAAACAGCCTCAAGCTGCACAAGGGCAGGTTTGGATGGAGCTGAGGAACAACTCCTTCCCCAAAGGGTGCTCAGGCATTGGAACAGGCTGCCCAGGGATGGAGTCACTGTCTCTGCCGTGTTCACACACCGTGTAGCCCTCAGTGCCATAGGTTAGTGGTGACCTTGGCAGTGCTGGGAATGGTTGGACCTGATGATCTTGAAGATCTTTCCCAGCTTGGTGGATTCTGTGATCCTCCTATTCCCTACCTTCAGCACCCACCTTTCCAGCATGGAGCTGCTGTCCTCCTGAGCACACATGGCCATTCACTGTGGCAGAGAGGCCATGGCGTGAGCGTGACCATGCTCCAGACCAGCAGCAGCGTTTGCTTTGCACTGATGTGAGCAGTATTTGGATCCAATCACGCAATGCAACCTTGTGGAAGAGCTAATTCCCCTGCTGGCACTGCTCCTGGATGCAAGCAGCTCACGGGATGAAGCCCAAAGTATCCACCCATGAGGGTTTGTTGCTGCGCTGAGACACAAAGAGCAAGCCAGCCCAACACTGAGGAGCACTCCAGCCTCAGAGACACCTGCAGAATTCATGCATTGACAATAACACCAATATAACAAGAGCATCATCCACCACGTTTAGCTTTGAACATGGACTAAACTTCTAGGATGAAGGGTATGGTGTGTTAAAGCATCTAAGTGTAACAGAGCCCTGGCAGTTTCCAAGGCCAGGTTGGACACAGGGGCTTGGAGCAAGCTGCTCTAGTGGAAGGTGTCCCTGCTCGTGGCAGGGGTTGGAATCGGATGAGCTTTAAGGTCCCTTCAACCCAAACCGTTCCGTGATTCTATCTCACTCCAGCCCTTCCATCTCTGTGTCTCCACTTCGGACACTCCCTCCTTGCTGAAGACCTCTCTGCATGACAGCATTGCACTGACTCAATGCTCTTTCCTCAGCATCCTCAGGTATTGCCCAATGGGGATCACAGGGACACGGCCACATGGCGCTCACTGCAACTCTGCCACCTCATCGACTCACTTATGGGTCCTTGTGCATCACGCTGAGCATTCACCGCCCTCAGCCCCACTCTGCCAAGGGCTGATGTGCCTTGGCACAAACCCCTCCTCCAAGTCAGTTCAAGACGCACTTGGGCTCCATTTGCTATTTATAGTTGGACAACTGGGACAATGCCACCCAAGCATAGCGGCCTTGCTTGCTCTGGCTAAACTCACAGCCAGACGACTGAATCCTGCACAACACGCAGCAGCCTAAATTCAGCGCACATTCATTCAGTGTTAGCAACTGCTGCTATATCTGGAAAACAGCTTCAAGAGAAGACAGAGCTCTCCGAGGCACAGAAAGAAAACAAATCCTTCGTCTACATTCTGCAGGATGGAGCTGCTCCCCTAAACTTCACCAGCCTCCAGTTTTCCTGCTAGGAAGTTAATACTAACAGCATTAGCAACTCACACTGCACCCCACCACCCCCTGTATGCCTCCGGAGCTCTGTACATCCCCTTGACAGCTCCAGAACACCATCACATCATACAGCAAACATCCCAGTTCAGACCTCCTGAGAGGGATAGAGCTGTCCCTAACATAGTCCAGGCCCAGCCCTGCTCTTTGGTCAATGCAGTTCAGTCGGTACAACATCCAAAGAGACCAGAAACAAACCCCATGCGTCGAAGCACCAGCAAAGGCAGGAAAACATGGCAGCCCTTCAGCGAGGTGCAAGCAGGAGGGGTTCTGGCAGTACTTTTAGGGCACTCAGAGCAGCAGATGAGAGACCACGCAGGGCTCTCAAAGCCTAGGTCACAGAGTGCTGCTCAAGCCTGACACGAGCCCACCCAGCTGCAAGCAGCCTGCTCAAACTCAGCCTGGCCATGACACTTCTCCGGCTTCTCTGTCATCTCCCCCATTTTACCAACGTCACCAAAGAAGCTGCTCGTAGGAAGCTGGCAAAGCCTGAACTGGGGACGGACACATTCCTGCCTTCAGGGAGCATAGCAAGGGAATGAGACACAGCCATGGGGAAGGACTCAGCAGCTCAGGCTGACTCACGTCCCGTCCCTCTGTACAAGAGCTACGGGGCTGGAAGGAGATCAAAAGGTAATAAATCACATCAGAAAAATGAAGGTCTTGATGCCTGAACCAAGCCTGAAGAGATTCGTGTGTCTCTTCTATGAGAGGCAACAGGGCCGAAGGAACTGCCTCTGTCTGAGCGTTGCCAACGCACTCATTTGTTTTCTCCCCTCTTCAAGGTCCCAGCTGTTCGGACCACGATAGCAGGATGTCCCAGGCTCTCTGCATCAGCACATAAACCCTTATGGCCCAGTGTTTGAACAGGAAAAAGCTTGCAAATCTGAGCCACAGCCTCTGAACACACCGTTTTCGAGCCTCATTTTGATCCCGCATTCTCTAAAAGCTTTGCAGCACCAATTTTCAGCTTCCCAAAAGCTGTCCCTATCCCAGTGCTCCACAGTGAGAGAACTGTTTGGCTTAAGCCATGTATCCTGAAGGCATTGGAATGGCCACTCACATCCCCAGGTATCAGAAGTCCATAGCAACCAGCCTCTGTTCCCAACACCAGATAGAACCTGGGTCTCCACAGCCCAGTGAAGGGTGAACACAGGACCCAGGGGTGACGCTCGTGTTCCAGCCACCACAGGCCTGAATTCCCCATCTCTGCCAGAGGCACAGGGCATTTCCAGACCCACAATCTCATGAGGACACGAAGTTTATCACGTCTCTATCCAGATACACCACCGGTCGCACTGAAACGCCTCTACCGGCACCGAGCCAAAGCAGGAGCCTCTCCCTGCCCTGGGGACATTCCAGTCGGAGCCTCAGCAGGATCCACCAAAGCCACTTAATAAACTGCAGGAAAAGCCACACTCACAAGCACCCATCCACACTCACCTCCATCCTCCTGCTATGCTGTCCCAGGACAAGACAGACACTTGCAGACAGCCCTGCCCCTGTGACTTGGCCATTCCCAAATGGCACGTCCAGAAGGTTCAGGACCATTCAGGACAGGTTTAACCTCATTGCCATCCCACTCTCTTATGCCTGTTGAGCTTCCAGCCTCACTGCAAGCATGTCTGCTACCATTTTCATGCTCCCACTTCCTGCTCACATCACACAGCCGAGTAGGAAGTGCTGAAATCCTCCGATCCTCACTGCAAACCAGGAAGCACCAGAGATCTGAGAAAGGCTGTGATTTCCAGGCTGAAATCCCCTGCAAACATCTGGTCAGAGGCATCGCATCCGGACCCTCAGAGCACAGGGCCCACCTTCCCCATCCTCTCGATGTGTGGAATAAACCCACGGAGGAGCCGCTTACAGAGCATCCCGTTAGGCAAAAGCAGTCCAAATCCTCAGGCGTTCCCTTCCCTTCCTCTCCCACAAGTGACACCTCGTCTCTCCTGCACACCCACCACTGGGCCAGGTCCAGAGCATCTCAACACCGCCTCTGCAGGAGCCTCCCAACATCCCATTACTCAGCAGAGCCTCCTGACATGGCCAAACCCTGGGTAATACCTTTACCATGGAAAAAGGAGTGGGAAGATGTGCTTTGTGGGATTACCAGCATAGGGAAGATCTCGGAGGACTCGCAGATCTGTGGGCTGCACCGGCTCCAGTGTCTCCAGATAGATGTGAGGTACTCGGGGTATTGACAGCTCCTCACATCCTTTCCCAACAAGGTATCCAGAGAGAAGGAGAGATTTTAAACAGAGCCATGAGGATGTAACCCAGCAGATGTTGGTGCTGTCGCTCCTCCGCCCTTAGAGCTTCACTGCCTGCAAGTGCCTGGAAGGTGACAAAAGCATTCCAGCAAACAGGCTCAGGTGGACCTTACCTAAACCCACCCTCCAAGGCGGCCATAGCCCTGCAGACATCACTCAGCCGCGCGAGTCGGGGACTCAGAATCTCTCCCTCAGCTTGTCCAGGCTTTCTCCCATCTCCTCCCAGGGGGGTCCGCTGCTCTGGAAGCCACCGTCACCCAATGCTTCCCCAGCACCAGCCCAGGCTCTCTGCTGAGGCCAGGACATGCACTGTGGTGTTCAACACAGCCCAGCACTGAGGTGACAGCACTGCCATCACCTCAACAGTGATATGGGGTGCACCACCACCACTTCAATATCAATACAGGTGCACCACCACCACCACCACCTCAGCATCAATACGGGGTGCATCACCACCAGCACCTCAGCATCAATACGGGGTGCATCACCACCATCACCTCAACATCAATACGGGGTGCATCACCACCATCATCTCAGCATCAATACGGGGTGCACCACCACCATCATCTCAGCATCAATACGGGGTGCATCACCACCATCACCTCAGCATCAATATGGGGTGCATCACCACCACCAGCACCTCAACATGGATACAGGGGACCCCAGCCCCAGCCCTGGCTGGAGGCTGCAGCCCCTGCGGCATCAGGGCCCCATCAGGCACAATGGCTCCAAGAACCACGCTGGGAGCGGGACCCCCGGCCCAGCCCAGGCTGCAGAGGGGCTCACGGACACCGCTGCACGCAGGGGCCGGGGCCGGGCCACCCCTTCCCGGGAGCCTGCCCATCCGCGGGGCCTGGCCGGGGCCGTGAGGGGAACGGGAGCAGGCCCGGCCTGACCCGGGCCGGGGCTCGGCCTTGAGGAGGCCTCGACGGTGTGGGACCCGCACCCGCCCCCGGCCGCGGTGGAAGCTCCCCCGGTGCCTACCTCGGGCCAGGGCCGCGGCC
>JASSUY010035314.1:10347-36424 GCA_032466535.1 Forpus xanthops
TGCTCCAACCCAGCTGTAGGACCTTGCACTTGGCATGGTTAAACTTCATGAGGTTGGCATCAGCCCACCTCACAAGCCTGTGATGATCCCTCTAGATGGCTTTCCTTCCCTTCAGCATATATCAGCCAAGCCACACAGCTTGGTGTCATTGGCAAATTATAAGATGATGCTTATTGTTTCATTATGTCGAGGGTGTATTTTATGCCTTTTAGAACATGCATTTTTTTATGGATTCAGCCTGCTGACAAGAAGAAATGGATACAGTAAAATGCATGAAAAAAGGCATAAAAGGCATTGAAAGCAGGTATTTCCTCCAGAATTTGATCTCTGTTCTATATACGAGTGTGAGTACTGCATGATCGTTTAACATCCTCATTAATAAGGACAAAAAATCAGAAAACAGAAAATGTATTAAAGATAATTCTCTCTAGACGTAACTCAGGTCCAGCCAAGCTGAAAGATTTTGTGCTTGCTAAATGACACACAGCATTACAGCATTATAACACACTTATTTCCTTGAGCAAGAACGAAGGAATTGGCAACCACACATCTGCTGAACTGTGGTAGTTGGCTGCATGCATGGTCTTGGTACACAACAAATGCAAGGTGAAAAACATCAGTTAAACATCTTTTCTTGTATCACCAGACCTGCTCAGGTGGTCACTCATAGCAGCTCACCTGGTGATGGTCATCTTGATTCCCAGTCATCCAGCAGAGGTGACTTGCTCATGTGTTTAAACTCTGGCTAATTTTTCCTATTTTGAAGAGTTTTCCTTCAACTTACATAGATGGAGTGTACATTCCAAACAGTTAGTTTGTTATTAAGGATAAGGTGTCCTGAAAGAGAGCTCTCAAGCTAAGGAAAAGTTTTGGTTTTCTTCTAAAGTTATGTAAAAGCTACTTTGGACTTAAGGCTTCCTTTAACTTTCAGAGCTGGAAATGGTCTCCCAGCCACTGGCCACAAGCAACAAAGAGCTGGAGCTCATCACAGCCAATGCATGTGGTCTCCCTCCTCCTGGAAGCTGGAGGGTAAGTAGCACATGAACACAGAGCACTCAAGTCTGTGTGGGAAACATCCTTCCACTCACACTGAGGGAAACCTCAGTGGAGAGGAGTGATCATTCTTTTGTTTTGACTTGCCCTACTGGAGTGTCACAATAGATAGCAAAGCTTTTGTGTCCATTTGCAGAAGGAAACTTGTTATTGAAGTTATTTTGCTGTGAGGATTGTGCAGATGGAGTTTATCTTCAAAAAACCTTTTAAAAGCATGCTGCTTATGAGAATTAGTCTCAACCTCATGTTTACTTCAGAAACAGCTGCCAAACAAGCTCTGCCTGCTGTTCAAATGCCTGTTTATCTTTTGCTGGAGGTGCATGAGAATAATTTGTACTGGTGAAATCTGAACCCCTGATATACCAAATAGAGAAGAAGGAAATATTAATTATCTGAACTAAGTCCCAAATGTGAGCATTGAATCTCAATGGAAACTTTATGGATGGTTTCTCATCTCCTTTTATTGGGCTGGTTTCTGATCTCAATAATACTGTTGCTTTTTTTACTCACCTTGTTTAACTCCTCTAAGTTTGCAAAAAGTCTCCATAAATCCACATCCAAGAGAAGTTCATTAGTCTGGAGGTATTTTAGAGTGTCCATAAATACCTTTAAAAACAAAACAAATCCATGTTATCTACTGTTTGAGACAATTCAATGTATCTCTCATCTTTCTTTTTCTTGAAGAGAACATGTTTGCACTGTAATTCTTATTAAATGGTTATTTCATCTGGGGAGGGCAGAATATGACAGTCTGTGAAACTTTTCCAGACATGCCTGAAGACTAAATATTTGGCTTTGTGTGAGGAGGAGGGTATGAGTGATGTCCCTGGGGTGTTCTGTGGTTGCCGCAGAGGCAGCTGTGTCCCTGCTGGGTTCTCTAGTATCCTTTCTGTGTGAAAGAATTAATAACCTCAGAGTCATTGTTACAGATTTCTGTAATAATGACTTGTTTGAATGCTTTCCTCCATATCCCATGTATCTGCTGCTACAAAAGTTGTTTATAGTTAGTATGGGGGCTAAGAAATGGTTGGAAAAGTGTAAGTAGAGGGCTCATGAAGGTTTTTCATCTCTTTGGATTGTTTTATTAATGTGTATTGAGTGAAAACAGTACTTATGGCTGTTTAAGATTTTATAGTGTTTAAGCTCTGATGGTGATCTTGGAGCTGTGCTGAATCTGACCTAAATCTGAATAAGGCTCAAACAATGTAAATTACTGAGCTTAGTTTTTGCGTATGTGTGAAAAGTACTAATGAAAACAAATAAACCCACCAAACTATCATCCAGGTGCCAACATGGAAGAGTTAGTGAGAGGGTTTACTTAGCCTTGTGTAATTCTTGTAATCACGAGCAGTTGACCTGAGAGCTTAAAAGGGTTTTACAGTGGTCTTAAAGTTCCCTATGGAGATTCATTAAAATCAGTGGAATATCTCCCTATTGGGAAGTATTTAGAGTAGCAGGTATCTCTAAAGCTGGTTATCTAAATTCAGTGGGTTCTCCCTTTGGCAGAAAAGTTTGGGAAGCTAGCATGGACTGAAGAGTTCATCATTAACAGGTCACAAAATCCTGGCTAAGGTTTGTCTGTGGGTTCTTACATCAGACTCACCAAGGGGTCTGTGTGTCTCCTGTTGTCCTCATGCTTCTAAGGATTCACCTGTTCTCAATCTTCTCAGATTCCTGAACAAAGTGTGTGGAAGGAAGGACGCTTCCATCTTGCCTTGGACTAACAGCTGGTCCTGGTCATCCCCTTTCCCTTCCTGTTCCGCCCCACCAAGGAGAAATACAGCCTAGTTCTCTATTCCCTTTCTTTGCAGTACTTCTTGTACTGACTGGTCCAACTTCTCAGCAACCTGGAAAATATTTCACTAATATTTTCCTTTGACTAATGAGAAAACAGAAATTTTCTTTGCAGAATAAAAGAAAAGTGATAGGAAGATATTTAGGGATCTTCCATCCTTTTAAATGGTTACACTAGCTTCTGGCGTGTGTTCAATGTAAGTTGTGCAGCTGTTGCATCAGAGTCTAATATTCTTGTCCATGTTTCAAAGCACTTAAAATTCACCATGATGGAAACAATTTGGAGTTTTTGGGAGAGGAGTTGTTTTTTAGTTTCCTTGTTATCTTGTAATATTAGAACTACAGGTCTGCTGAATTCTGAGATTTTCATGCTCTAGTTAGGATAATCTAACTATGGCTCTATATGAAGTTAAACTAAGATTATAGTGTTACAGACCAGTGGTAGAGAAAAATCTAGTATGATCAATTGGAGAGTGCCTTCGGTTCACCATTAGTGAGAGGAATAGTAGAGTATCAGCTGAAATTACTGGCTGGATCTACAATCAGATGGCGTTTGCAAAGCATTAGAAAGTGATACCTGGAAGAAGAGATGCTATAAAGAAGTTAAAGACCAAAGAAAACTGTGGAAACGGGATGAGCAGGCAAGATGGGAGAAAAACCAAGCTCTTAAGTCATTCCCTCACAAGCATTCAAAGAGAGGTTACAGGCGGCTTTATGTCTGCCATGCTGACACAGGGCAAATAATTATTTTTGAGAAATGAAATACAAAGTTACCATTTTGAGAACCAACAAATGATCCAGAAAGTAGGTGCATTCGCTTGTGAAAAGTTCCCACACTGCTGCTTCTTTTTTCACTTCTAACCGGCTGTCGACATCTTTCTGCTCTGTCTGTTGTGCCTTTATAAATTCATGCCAAGATTTACTCTATTGATTGAAGAAGAAGGAAAACCACCGGCTGTTGAAAAGAACCTGACTGCCAGTGTTAGCAATTCTTCTGAAAGCTTTAAGAGTCCTTTAAGGGAGATTTTAAAAACTGATGTTTTCCTCCAAAATATTGGTAACATAAAGGTATTGGATTTGAAAGTAACACAGTATGATAGTCTATGTTTGAAGGATGCTGTATGAAAAAATCTGTTGTGCTGCTGCTGGAAAGCAGGGATGTATGATAGCTTCCTATTTTCCAGATGGTGTAATCAAAGTACAGAAGGACTGGGTCTTCATAGGTAGTTAGATATTTTGTTTAGTCCTAAGGTATCTGCTACCACCTCACTGACCTGCTCCGAAGTCAGTTCCTTGTTAATCCCCTTCCTCCCCCATTTCATAGATTCATAGATTCAACTAGGTTGGAGTAGGCTTTTAAGATCGTGAAGTCCAACCATTACCTCAGGACTTCCAAGCCAACCAGTAAACCATGTCACTTATAGCCTCAAAAATATATCTTATGCTTACGCATTAATTTTACAAAAAGGTCTCATATCCGGATTAATGTAATAAAAAATGGTAACTTGAAAATAAGACAATTATTTATCCCCTTCTTTAAATATCCTTGGTACAGTACACTTAGCATTTTGATACCTTAAAGCAGAAAAATTCATACGTGCTGCAGTCTATGATCTTAACAGTTGAAAGACAGTTTTCCAGATCAGATACTTGCTTCTGTTTGTCTTTACCCTGTTGAATAACAAAAATGTGCCCTTGATTCATGCAGTGTTTTAGACTGTTAGGAAGTTTACCCAGCTCAGTTACCTTGCTCTGATCTGTAAGGAGCTTGCCCTTAACCTAGTGATTTCCTTTTATCTTCAAGACTCTCCTACACAGACATGAAGCAGTGATGGCAGGTTTAGTTGTAGCTATGGGTGGGGTGCGCAGGTATGTGAAGTATTATTTATGTAACACAGAAATTTTTGCCAGGGCAACTCATTGGTATGGTAATAACAGATAATGGGCTACCTTCAGAAGACAGAACAAACAAAAGACTTTGCTTCCTTCAGCCCTGTCAGAAGTAGGAACAAAAGCCTCATGGTTGAAATCATCTTCCTGACATAGGCATGCAAGGTTTTCAGGATTGTTTATTTTTTTCAGCTTCATGTGGAAAAATACTCCTTTGGTCAGCTGCAGAGTAGTGTCTATAGAATGAGCTTTAGAAAATTTGGAGAGCAGGAGGAGTTTGTGTGAGGGATCATGAAATAAGTACAATTGCTTTTAGTTTGGCTTTATTTTTCAGGCCAACAGTGCCATGTAAAAAGTTTAACCAATATTTATGAACTATAAATTAGTGCTGTGAGCATGGACTTGTAAGGTAAGTCTATATATAAGGTGTTTGCTGAAGTTTTATCTGCTCTCTGGAACAGTATGCTCTTACTGTATGGATTTCTGTTGTCTGAAATCTAGGCACTGAATGCAAGCCAATTTTGAAATATGTGTTTGATTATAATATTTGAATTTCAGAGTTTAAACTCCTCTTACTTTGGAAGTTAGCTTGAAGTGAAGCAGAAACAGTAATGCAATTTTATGTACACCCACTTAACTAATGTACCCGCAAATTTTACGGCATGCAATAGTTTCAGAAATCACTTTTGGCTAAATATCAAATGCATTTTACTGCTCATTTCAAATATTTTTCTTAATTTAAAAATTTGAAGGTTTAGACCATGCTCCTTCAAATGGTATAAGAATGCTATCAAATGAAATGGGGATTATTGTATGTGTTAATCTGAGTATTTGCATTGGTTTCACTTGTACAAACTCTCCTTTGATAGTTGAGATTTAGAAGATAAAATGGAAATAATATGAGGAAGGGACTGCACGCAATTCCATGTTTAGGAGTGCAAAGATATTAAGACACTTGTAAATAATAATTTTTGGAATGATGAGCAACACTCAGAAGGGAAAATTGAATACCACAATAGGTGAAAATTTTCATAACTGGAAAAGACGCAGAAAGAAATGAGTTTGACAAGGAAATTAACCAAACTGTGTTGGTGTTTATGCTTATACTGGCAAGTGTGTGTATGGAGTGCCCATGAGGACAGGAAAGGCCTAAGAAAGCATTCAGAAAGCTACTTTTATGGGTGGAGCCTAGATCCCTCCCATATGAGTGGGAGTTAGGCAAATATTCCAGAGCCCTAAGGGCCTGATATCTAGGTTGGCATGCAGAAAATATGGGATGAGCTGTGGTCAAAGCAATGATGAGACTGGCTTGTCCACCTTGTGCCCTCTGCACTGGACCTGCTGCCACCCCTGAACACCTTTAAAGAGAGAGGGATCTTGCACTGTCCTGCCACCTAAGGGCACTACTCCTTCCACCACCCATGGGGATGGGGAGCAGCAGCACTGACTGTTTTCATCTGCAGTGCTGCTGATGGCTGTGCTGGAGCTACCCACCTTCATTGCCAGTTAATGGCCAAGGGCAGGGTGGGCTGAGACCTCTACGTTCAGCTCACCTGCTGGCTGCCATTCTCCAGGGGCAATAATGTAAAGAAACTCCTTTTTACCCAGGTTAGTTGTGGGAGAAGGCAAGGTCAGAGCAAGGGGGAACAAAGAAGTTAAATACTCACAACTCCTCTTTTGGCAAATGGCCACCTTGGCTTTTTGGACTCTAATGAGTAAAACAAGTGTGTTATTAGTAAGGAAACAAATAACTAAAAATAAAACTGTTATTTATACATATATATATATATTAAGATGAAACATGATTTACTATACTCTACTTGGCTCAGATTTAATACTTGTGTTTAGACAGTTTGTGCACCAGACTTAAAAACCATTAAGCCTGTTGGGTTCCTCCCAGCAAAAATTATGTCTGTCTGTGATGGGATTTTGGATGATGCTAAACACTCCCACTTACTGCAGATGATCAGTATGTGACTGCCAGTTCTTTACATGCGAAAACACATCATACCTTAAGATATTAGTTGTTTTGAAGCAAGGATTAGGCTTTGTTTGCTCATTAGTGATATCTTGGAGCTATGCAGGTATTTAAAACTCCTGTGAATAAACACCCTACAAACTCTGAGCTACAGATCTGTCATGAGGCTGGCAAAATGCTGTAGGCTGTAATTCATGGTCCTTAGTAAGGCACAGGGAAAGCTAGGGATCTAGACATAGGAATGCACTAGTGAGAGGTGAGGAATGCTTGTGTGTGCTCAGCAAGAAATTTGGAACAAACTTCTTCTATTTATGGCACCTCTCTTCAGGGAGGTGTGTGACTGGGAATCATGGTCAAAACTTTCTCCTTTTGGCTTTTGAAGGCTTTTGTCACTCTGTCTGGGGATGGCTGGCTTGTTTCATGAAGCTGCTGGTGGTGACTTGACTGACTTATTTTTTAAGGAACTTTGATCTCTGGTCACCAGCATTTTCTGGTATCTGGCAACCGCTCTGCACACTGTATTATGTTCCACAATATGTATTTGTGGAAGTTGCTTGCAGGTCCACGTTTCGCTGTTGGAAGTTCTTGAGAGCAACCTTGAGCCATAAGTTGGATCTACTACGCTTGTGTTTGAACACTGTTGGAAAGGGTTGCTTGGCCCAATCTCTTCTCTGTGCTTGAAACTGTACAGGTTCGAATTTGTAACTCAACTGCTTGTGGATGGAGATCCTGGCTTGGTCCCTGGTTATGCCTGGCCTATGGAGGAGGGAGGTGACCTGTGTCCTCTCCACCTCATCTACCTATTACATTTGGCATTCAACAGCAACATTCAGGCAGAAAGAATAAACTGAGGGGAATTTTTAAATTAGCAATGCAGTCTCTTTGATGTGGGCTAACAGGATCCCCCCCAGAGTCTGTGATACATCGTGTGTAATTGTTGCGCTGATTCTCCCTCCCTGTTCCACGCATACATCCATTTTCAGATGAACAAACCCCACCTCGCATCTGACCTGCACTTAGCAAGAGGGCGGCATGGGGCAGGTAGTCCATTGCACTGTCTGGCACCAGGAGGTCTCCAGGGAACACTTCAAGTCCTGGCAGACTCACTACCATGGAGCTACGCCTGTGCCTGGCGGATCTGTGCGAATAAATAACATAGACATCATCTCTCTCTGCTCATGGCTGCAGAAGCAGCCTCTGAAGTACTCCTTTGAGCTAAAAACCCCAAATCACAGTGGCTGTGAAATGATGTGCTAAAGGAACAATGAGTACAAAATTTCAGTGATTGACAGGAGGTATCTAATTTTCTTTCTAACTCCACATTGTTGCTGAGATCAAGGTGTTTATAAACATGGCTTGCCTCAGATAATAGGTACTTAGAGAGCTTAAACATTGGAAATTCTCTGGGTTCTTCTGAGATTAGGCAAAAAAGTGAGTGGAGATTTCTGAATGCGTGTTTCGACGTTGGAGAAAAAAAGAAGCAGTTAAATCCCATGTCCGCAGTTGATATGTGGGTTGTTATTATTTTCAACCTTCATCTAATTGGGGCGGTTTCAAGAAAAGATAGCATACTAGTTAAATAGTTAAAATGTTAGGCATATATTTTTTAATACTTAACCATTTGGCCAATTTGTGCTATTTTTTTAAAAATCTTTTTGACATTTTTCTGTTACATTCAAAGCACAAAATATTTGAATTAATGACTTAGTGGCCCTGCTGATCAAAACCAGATGGCTCTCTCTAACTATTGTTGTTACTAATAGAGGGTGTTGTCCAGGATGTAGATCTATGATGTGAAGTGACACAGGCATTCTGTATCCAATAGCATGTTTGTGCCAGGGGCTGCTTGCATTCAAATACAGAAACTACTGGTGCACATCAAAATCTTTTTGGGTTTTGCTAGTAACTCCAACCAATACCTAATTAATTGTGTTAGTGTACTGCTGCAAAGTGATTGGTGTCTACAGCTGCCTTTTCTACTATCTTAAACTGACTGATGCAAGAAGAATGCATTAGTGTTCAAAGGGTCAGTAGCTAAGTAGCTGAGGGAGGAAGCATGAAGTATGTGCACATGTATATATTTTTTTCAGTCACCACCTATTGTGTATGGTATTTTAGGTCAGTTAGATGTAATTCTTACTGCTTTTTTTTTTTTGCCTAGGCAGATATGTTACTGAGTAACTAGCTACTTGCCAAGGCCTGATGTGAAACCTGGCAGGTATGTTTTTCCCCGTAAGTGCATGAATAGCCACTTGACAACTTACCAAGTTGCAGGTGAGCTCTGATGGAAAGAACTGGATTTGATATGTATAGCAGGACGTGGAGTTTATGCTTTTTTTTTTTTTTAAGAACTGACAGTGACATTGCTTGTAGTTGCTTTAGCTGAACCAATTGAATTGTATAATTGAAAGATTGGTCCTAACAACAGAGGGCTGTAGGCTAACAGGAGGGCAAGGTCTTGGGCTTTTAACACTTGAAATATGGGCATATTACAGCTTGAAAAACTACATGCTGAGGAATTTACAGTGTGCACTGGTTGAGTTCTGTAAGAGTTTTTCCTTTTCTGGTAGTCCTGTTGAATTGGGAGCATTGGATCTGTTTATCTAAGATTTACAAGGAGACTGAGGTTTATCATGAAATTGAAACTAACATGTAGCTCATTAGTTAGAGCTTTTCTGGGCAGGATCTGTCTGCAAGCCCATAACAGTGCAGGGAGACCACTTCCTTATGAGATGCGCTGAGTGCTACCCAGTGGAAATTTTAAGTGTTGGTAGTCATTGTATTAAGGTGCTTCTGAAACCTTCACTGATGCCACAATGTAATCTCTTGGGCAGCTGAGTTATTATACAATCCAGATGCTGCAATATAATACAAAGGTAATTCTTAAGGTTGTCACTCTTGTACTAGGAAATTCAGGAGACTTATTTTGGGTTTGACTCACAGAAAATTTTGCCAATGTCTTATTGATTTTTAAAGTATTTAGCCTACTTCAATTTCAGGATATATTTTGAAGCAAGAGGCTTATGAAGATAAGTAATTGGAGCACTTGGATGTGTATCCACAATAAGCTTCTGCAGTCTTACATGCCTGGGCTAATTAAAGACTTGCATGACTAAATGATGTACTCATGGTTCACAGATGAAGGTACAGGTATCTGTTATCAACTGGCCTGAGGTCTAGATGTCATAAATACTTTAGATGTTTTTCTTGGTTTTCCTGTAGAAATTAAACTACTGGACTGCTGTGTAATGCACTTTGCCAATTTTTGAGTCTATATGCAATGTTTTAGAATCTGTTCATGCCTATAGACCTCATAGCTTTGCTTTATCTTTAGATTTTTTTGTACTGTTTTCTTACAAGAGGCAGAGGACTGAAGCGTTGAGTGAAACAAACCCTTGTACTTTAGGGATGACTTCAAGCACCTGAGGAATGCAGTAATTCCTCCTTTAATCTACTTGTTTTGTGAAACAAGATTATGTCATAGATTAGAATTACTAAGTTATGGAATGTTATTAAAGACACTGAAACAGCTCATGGTCTGGAGAAATAAATATCCTGTGCATATAGTTGTTTGTAGGGCATAGACAGTTTCAGCTGACTGCTTTTTAGATGTTTGTATCTGTATAGCCATAATTTTAACCTAACTAGCTGTCCCAAGAAATAGACATCTGTATAAATCATCTTACTTAAGTGGCAGGTATGTTAGTTATAGGAGTACCCATTAGATAATAAAAACAACTGAAGAGGTTATGAAGGTCAATGTTGTAGGGTGGTCACAGTATTGAGATATATGCTAGATATCATCTAAGCCATTCAGGGAGCATATTTAAGCTCCCTTATTCAAAGAGTTAGCATGACACTTTACAGGCATATGAGACATTAAAAGAAAGATGAGGCCAGCTCCCTCAATTAATTGAAAAGAAGCTGCCTTGGCAGTTACTGAGAGGACTTTTCTTTAGTTTGTTGTCTTTAGGAAATAGTGCTGTCCAGTTTTTCAGCGAGTCTCTGATACGCTGAGTGGTGCAAGGAGAATATGAGCCCAGAATAAAGGTTTTATTTTATCAGCATTTCTTTCCACAGCAGATTTGGCTTTAGCGTCTCGCCTTGTCCCAGCCGCACCTTTCTGTCCTCTTTGCTTATTTATTTTGTCTGATTATATTTAATCAGCACCATTTCAGCATGTTGCTATTCTGACAGAGATGTATTGGCATTCCTGACTGAGGCCTGTGTGTGGGAAAGCTGTTTAAAAAGAGCATTGCTGCTTTAAGAAAGGCTCTTGAAAGTACAGCCTGGAAGTGGGGAGAAAAAGTATTCATTAAAACTGAAGGATGGACATATGATTTTTAACTGGGATGATATATAAGTTAGTCTTGGAGGAGAGTTGCCAACTGTCTCAGTGTGATTCTAGATGGGGAGAATAACTTGACATTCCAGCAGTTTTCTCTGACTGTGTTAAAATGGGATTAGCTGTTAAGGAGCTATACTAATGATTTGGATAATGAAAGAGCTGAATTTGGCCTTTGCCCAGACCTTGGACTAAATTCAACTTTATTAAAAAAAGATTAAAGCAGAAATTTATTTTTTGTTATTATTGGTTATATATTTTTATATATACTGGTTATTTTTGTTTTAGATTTCTACATTCTAATATTGGTCAAGACAAAAAGAAAAAGAAATTCTGATACATCATCCAAGCCTTGTTTGGTGAATCTTTCCTGTTGGTGGCTATGGAACAAAGCTTGTGTTGCTCCTTGTGTGATTTCTTGATTTCTAAAATGTCTGGATAGAAGTCCAGAGCCAAAATATAAGCTGACATGTAGTGGCTTCCCTTTGAAGATGCCAGGCAAGTGACATTAAATGTTCAACGTTCTCCTGTTTAGCCATTTGCATTCAGTATACTTCAAATTCTCCTCTGAAGTTTGCTACAGATCACACATATCTTCACCTTGTCAGTGAGATACATATTACAGTTTTGAGTTTGGTCAGAGCAGATTCTTCCCTTAATAGGTACAGATCACCTGATTTCACCCCTCCTTTCTCAATCTCTGTTATTAATTAAAATTACTAAAGAGTGAGTTGGAAATTGCAGCAGTTCAGAAAATCTAGAAGGCCTATTCTGCAGGGAATGTGATTTCAGATGCATGCACACATCTGTTAAGCTTTGTTTAGGGAGCTGCTTTGTGTAATGACTCATAGACTGCATCAGCCTGCTCCAACCCACCCAGTCCCAAATGTAAATGTTCTTGAAACACAGACCTGTTTATAAACTACAGGTTATAACAGAGCTTTTACCCGAAAAATATGTAAACATTAGGAAGAGGAGCTGCAGCTCACCTAATGATGTTTACTGCATTAACAAGTGAAATGCTTTATGATAGTCACAAAAGAGGTGTATTGTTGCTTGTTATGAGGCTACTTCTGTCTTTGCCAAGATTTGCTCACCAGTGCTTGTGCTTTTAATATACCTCACTCACCTGTATGACCCACCTGAAATCTTCAAGGGGATCATACGGTCTAGGGAGCACTGCATCATCAGTGAGAGAGGTAGGGCTATTAAGGGAGATATTAGCTCCAACTTCCTTGTTGTGTGGGGAAGAAAGTAAAATTTGTTTTTCTTTCGTAAACATTTGAACTTCTGGAGGAAACAAACATGGCTGAATCAAAATAATTTCTTATCAAGCTTTTACTGTCTGACAGTTGCTTGTGAGAGCTTGATGCAAATCACTGCACACATCTATGATATGCAGCACCTTACATTGCTTGCACTTGAATTGGAGACTTCAAGAATTCTCCTTAGTTTGTAGGATTAACAATCTCCCCATCTAGTAGCAGACCTAGATCTACTTTGCTCATGTATGAGAACAGTATTGAGCTGTTCTGTTAGCTTCTTTACTCCCTTTTGCCTTCCCACAATGTTTTGAAGAATGTAGTTCAAGATTATGAGATATTTAACATTCTTCAAGCAGAAACTTGACACTGCTAATCCAGACAGCCAGACCTTTTGGCAGTTAGTTCTTAGTGCAGAACTATGATGGTCCAGCTGAAATACTGCATGAAATATAGCTAAATATGTTGGGGAGAGGGCCAGCTTTGAAAGAAAATCTCATTAAAAAGTTTAGTTTCACAAGCTAGTGACAGGCATTTCACAAAACCAATCTATGAATTGAAGTCGAGTTATACATATTCCTCCAGTTTTGTCCTAGAGTGAAGTGGATTCATTAAAAATATACCAAAGTGGAACTTAGGTTAAGATAAAACAAATATATGCATACCTTTGTATAGGCAATCCACACTGCTGAAAGAAAGTGAAATATTCTTGTTAGTCGGTCAGAAAGCAAACAAGCAAGCAGTCTGATTTTATTAAAAAAAATTTTAAAAAGTACTCATTAAGACAAATGTACTACATAGACTTATGCATTGGTTTGTTATTTTCACTGTTCTCCTACCTGGACATCCTCCTGTGGTGTAGGGCTGGGACTTGGGATTCTCCTAGGCAGGGTAGCACAGTTGGCTCTCCAAGAGTTTTGGAGTCTCTCACTGGGGCTGCCATTACTGAGAGGACCTTTTTGGCTTGTCAGTCTTGATCTGGGGCTGGCAGATGCTGGGTTTGCAGTAGTTGTTTCAGACTTGGCTTTGGAAGACAGTAATTTTGCATGAACACAAGAAGGCAACGACAATAAGGAAGCTGTAGTACACCGAGGTGGACTCTTGCAGATGTGGTGGAGAGAGCCATTGTATTCCTTTAGGTTCCCTACCTGAGCTGTGTTGGAACAGCCCTGCAATGACAGTGCTTGTGAAACAGAGGTCATCCTTAGACGCCTTAAAGTTGGGGAAGTGGAAATTCTGGCCAGAGCATGCCGGTCAAACTGGAAGAGTGTGTGGTGACTCCCAATGGACTCCTCCACAGGAAGCTTCAGAAGTGAAGGCTCTGTATAACCTCGCCTTCGAATGTAGTCATCTGGGGGCATCGTGGTGTCCATAAAAACTGATACTGCCTGTGTTTCATGGCTGCTGAAGACATCTTCTGGACTACTGCTTCCAGACAAAGCAACATTTTCCTTATGAAGTTCAGCTTCCCTGTTTAGAAGTTCCACACTAATGCAGGTTTCTTTGACCAGGTCTGGAGAATAATCAGACCTTGGTTGTTGCATTCTTTATTTTCAGCATGAAGATTTATAGGTGCTAGGAAACATGATCAGAAAAGTTTCTTAGTAACTTGCCACATGAATTTTTATATGGGAATGCATGTAAATGGAAAAAAAGAAAAATCTAAGCAAAATAATGTAGATATAATGTAGGTTTTAACAGTTTCAGGACCCAATTTTGGCAAGCAGTGGTTTAGGTGTCTGCTAACTTTGAGTGTGCAAGCAGTGTCAGCATCAATCAGTAGAATGAATTAGATGGCAATGAGTAACCCTGTAATTAGGAACTCTGCCACCTAATTTCTTGTTGCCACTCCCCCATCAATAAGTGAGTTTGTGACATGGCTGTATGTGGGATAAAAATGAAATCGCTAGCTTTCAGGACTCCTAATTGTTGCAAAATCATTTATGTACAATACCAAATACTTGCTGAATGCTTAAGCAAATGCAATTTGGCATTTATGTAAGGTGAGTCTAATCACTTTTAATTTTTTTTTGTCATCAGGAAAAATATTTTGTAGTAAACATTATGTAGACAACAAATCAAAGTAATCTGATGATTGATCAGTAAATAATCTCATGTTCTGTGATTCATGAAGCTCTATTTTAAAGTATTTTGATGACTAGTCTCTCTAAAACTGGGCTGACATTTCAAGTTATAGCTGAAGATTATTAATTCAGCCTCTTCAATCTATTATTTAATCCAGTTTGTTTGCTAAGAGGAATCTTGAATCTGCTCATGATTGCTAGCTTCTTTTGGGGACTTTCATTTATTAGAATGAGTTTATTCAAACATATGTTGACTTTTGTGTGAGCTATTGAACAATACAGTGAATATGATTTTTTGTCTAATTATATAGTCCCATCAGATTGATTTATAAAGGCACTAGAAATAAATTCTTTCATTAAAGTTCAAAGTATTGCTTTCTACAAACTCCTCAGCGGTTAGAGGACCTGCATTCAGATGCTTACAGGAATAGAAATCATATCTTTATGATGGAAATGGCTTCTTTCACAACTGTGGTGAATAGCCACAAATATATTAACATCTATTAATTCCTCTTTAATAGATAAGCGCTAATTAACTCATATGCTTTTTAAAATGGACTAGAATAAAAAAATCACATTCAAGATACATCAATAACAATAATGACAAATACTTACTATATTCTACTTCTGAGCAAAGACATGATTGCATATGCACCACTGCTATGAGATTTACTGCTACTGCTGTTAATCTTTCGAGACTTTTGTGAAGTGCGGTTGCATCAAACTGACTGTTGTTTGGCCAGACATTGTTTGCTTTTCATTTTTTATCTCTAATAACTACTTCTTCTTTGTGCAGAATTTTGCAATTTGGCATGGAGCTTCCTGGTATTCATGTGAACAGTGTTCTGTTGCTGAAGTAGGAAAGGTTAAAGACATCTTTTCATGGAACATTTTGTATTAAAAATAGGATATTTTTTGCTTCTCAGTTTAATAAGCTGCTTTTTTTAAAAAAAAAAAGTCAAAATTCACTAGTCTCTTTATGAATATTTGTGAGTTACTTGTATGAGTAAGTAAAATAAAGTTGCAAAATATTTGTTAAAGAAATATATCGTTTAAAAAAGTGCAGAAATATGCCACACACATGCAGAAAATTTAGCATATATCATTAAACTTACCAAGGTAGCCAAGTGAAGATTTATCAGTTTCCAGTATATCACATCCTTTTCACATGTTATTAAATGACATTTTCAACAAGTGCTTGATTAACTGCTACTAGGCTTAGCAGTAGTATTTTCTCTTCTAATGTCACCTTACTGACTGCTGGTATAGAGAACTAGTTTTTCTTCTTGTAGATTTGTTTCTAGGGGATTTGTTTATCAGGTCAGACGGAAGTAGCTTCAGGATGAATGCCCATTTACAAAAGGTAACATGATCCATGCATTTAATGAACTTCATTCCTTTTGTAATATTTTGGGGGTATTTGTCACATTGATAAAGTTTGGCAAGAGAAATGTCAGTCAAGTATATAATCAGTTGCAAGAGCAGATGGAATTCCTCCACCCCCCTCCAACAATCCATTTTCTTCCTCCTCCCCTCGGCTTGCCTTTATTCATTTGGCTGGATCTAACTACACGTTGTTCACCCTTCAAGGAAGAATAGTGATGTATTCCTTTATTACGTTATTTACAGTAAGAGCTTAATTTTAACAGATGTGCTATCTGAGTAATTCTGAACACCGATTTTAGTATCAGAGTATTTTCAAATTCATCCAAAAATCAATAATTGACAATTTGTGTGTGTGTTGCAGAGCTGATTGGAAACCATCAGAACTGATTTAAGCATTATTTGGTTGGCTGAACTGAAAGTGAAACTTGGGGAAAAAGAGGGCTTATTTCGTACACAATATGTGAGGAAGCACTAAACTCCAAAAATACTCAAAAATGTTGTGTAATTAACACGCATTTTCAGAGGGTTGAGTGAACATTTGCAAATGCAGACAACCTTTGCAGAATGATGCTTTCATTTTCTGTAAAGACTTTTTGAAAACACATCCACAAACGAAAATGCGGTACCCTAAAACTGGTGTAAGTGCTGTTGATTTTGCTTAGCTTTGGATGTGAGTGTGGGTTATTCCAAGAGAATGATATAAAAAAACAAATTGAAAGACGTTATTTGAAAGAATGTGACAGTATTACAGTGTTTATTTTTGGTTTAATCCAATCTGGCTTCTAAGAAACAGATAACACTGCTAAGACTAGTATCAGTTAATCAAGCACTTTTTGAAAATGTTATTTAATTGCATCTGAAAAGGATGTGATAAATAGTAAGAGTGCTAGTCTGAGATCAGGGCTGGTGTGAACTACACCCTGGCATTTAGTGCTCCAGCTGATTTAGGTGGCTTCAACTGTACCTAGGCAGAAATCTTGTTTTAAGGCCATTTTTTTACCAATTAGTTCTGACTAAGACCAGTTGGGTGTTTGGTATTTTGTTTTTTTTTTTTCGTTTTGTGGTTGGTGTGGGGTTTGGTGAAGTTTTTCTGTTTTTGTGGATTTTTTTTTTTTTTTTAATTCTATCTGAGACTTGTCCTTAATGTGATCAGTACACTTATATCAACTCAGTAGCAAGTATGTTAGTCTATTTCCATCCCATTTGCTGGTACTATAAATTGAAAGCCATCTTGAACTGCCTTTATTCTTAAACCTTTTGGTTTAACTTGGGGGATTTTTTGATGTAAGTGAAATCACAATTGTCCTCATTTTGCTCAGAATTCATTCGCATTGTGTAAGTTGCCTCTTAGACCTAATTGTAATAAAACAAGTACCTGTCTTAGCTTGGACTATGTATGTGTACCTAACTGGCTCCTATCATCAACTCTTCTCATATCATATAACCTCCTACCTTTCCAAACAAGTACTATCCTAGCTCCACCTATATACTCAGTCCTAGGTAAACCTTTGTCATAGCATTGATTCCAAGAGCTTCAGTTTTCCTCAGAAGCGAATGTAGCCATCATTTAACTGACTGAGATTTAGTTACCTTGCATGTGCTTTCTAAAACAAATAATTACATTAGATAAATGGCCTCTTCTGGTCAAAATCTTAATGTTCATGCTCAAACCTCAGCTTTCTGTCAATTAACTATACTCTAAAATACACCTCCAATTGGAAGGTGAAGTTAATCAGTCATCTTTTATCCATATTTTTCTGGTAGTCTCTATTGAGCATAGTCAGTGCCTCCTTTTGTTGGCCTTTGCTGACCTGTGCTGTAATGCTGCCATGAACCTTAGCCATGGTCTTTTAAATAGCTGCAGGGTTTGCCATATGATTCCTCCTAAGGTTAATCTCCAATTTAGACCTATGTACCCTTATGGATCAAGATGATACTTCAGGTCAATTATCTCTGCTAACTTTGAGCATAACCACATTTATCCTAAATGTTTTCTCTGGTTGTTCCAGAAATAGACACAGCCAGATGTCCTCACTGGCCTCTGCAGTGACCTTTTGAACTCACACATTAATCATGCTACTGAGCCTCTGTATTCTGAAACCTTATGTTTCATGTCATCTCAGCAATATAGACAATGGCTCCTTCCCTCATTCCTTATCCCTTTTCATCTGGCAGATTGCTTCTTAATGTAGGAGATACTGAGGGTTCTGTTGCGCATCATCTCCTCATTTGATCTAGCCTTAACACTAGGGTAGCTTCATCTGCTAGAGGGCTAACTATAGCCAGGCGGATTAAGCCTGTTCTCAGCTTTGCTGCACTGTCTTTTAAGAACTCCTCAGAGTTTGCAGTTTTCTACTTTATCTAATCCAAAACTTATGCTGAGGTGTAGCCTGAAGACTTGCCTTTCTAAGTAGGTCCTTAGAACAAAAGTGAAGCTTAGTCTAAAGGCAGAGAAATAAATGAGCGCAGTGATGAGTTTAAGCACCTCACTGAACTCCATGACAGGAGGTAATGGACCTTCCTTTAGCTGTAATGCACCTAGCTAGCATTTTGGCTACTGATAACCTCTTTAGGATCATAGAATCGCAGATAGTTAGGGTTGGAAAGGACTTTTAAGATCATCTAGTTCCAACCCCCCTGCCAGGGGCAGGGATACCTCACACTAAACTGTGCCACACAAGGCTCTGTCCAACCTGGCCTTGAACACCACCAGTGATGGAACATTCACAACTTCCCTGGGAAACCCATTCCAGTGCCTCACCACCCTTGCAGGAAAGAATTTCTTCCTCAGATCCAATCTAAAATTTCCCTGTTCAAGTTTGAACCCGTTACCCCTTGTTCCTATCACTACAGTCCCTCATGAAGAGTTCCTCCCCAGCATCCCTACAGGCTCCCTTCAGATATTGGAAGGCTGCTATGAGGTCTCCAAGCAGCCTTCTCTTCTCCAGGCTGAACAGCCCCAACTCTCTCATCCTATCTTCAGAGATAAGTAGGTTATCAGAGCTGGCTGGAAAAGTCCTCAACTTTCTTCCTGGGTTTTCAGGCATCATTTGTTGCCTTTATTCTTTTTTTGTGTTTCCCACAAAACCAAATGTAGTGGTTACCAGAACTGGGGCACAACATGAGGTTCTGTGTTTCCAGCTAGAATGCAAGACAATGCTGAGAGCTGCAGGGCAAGCCAGGTAATAGCTGGTCCTAAGGTCAAATAGTCTACATGCTGTACATGTGGGCATCCTAATAAAGGCTTAGAATTTCAGAACACGCTTTGGAGTCTCATCTCTCAGTCTATTGGTAAGACTCCTCTAGGAGCATTTCTGTGGTGAGAAAGTTGGCAGTCTCAGCATGGACGCTTTCACAAGGCAGGGTAGAGTTTAAATAACTTGGACAGCACCAAAGAGACTATGCAGTAGATGAAGAGATAAAATCTATTTCTCTGGGGAAGCATTCATATGAGAACTCCAGTTTCTCTCCCTATGAATGCCAGCCTCAGTCATCTCATGCTTCTCAACTTTAAAGCAAATAAAGAGCAATGGTCCAAAGACAGCAGTCCCTAATGTGTCTCAGTACTGATTCATTCCCTGAGTGAGAACATTCTGTATCCTGAGAAAGGGTCTCATCCAATACACACTGTGAATAGATGTTTAAGGCCCATCATAATGTCCAAACTGGGTGAAATGGGGCGGGGTGCTGTACAGGTTTTGCAATCATTGCTCCATTATCTGAACTGATGACCAAAAAAGGTACCAAAGTTGATTTACGTTCTGGTACTTCCTCATTTCTGGGCACATAGCTTTGCTACCAAAGTACAGTCTTCTATAAGCCTGCAGCCTCCTTCTCCAATCCCCTCCAATCCCCAGTTAAAAAAAAGAAAGAAAGAAAGATTCGTGTTTTCAGTTGAGAGGAAAGTCTTGGCTTGTCCCAGAGCTTCAGTCATAGAGTGTGCAAGTTCAGCTGATCCTTTCGGTAAGTGTGGACACAAACCTTTTGAAATTGAATCAGGAAGGTACTCTGCCATTTTTCCACAGCTATACCGTCAACAAAGTTTGGCAAATTTTTTGGACCAATCTAATTAAACAAAACCTATTTTTCTATTTGTCAGTGAAATTTTAAATGACTTAACCAAAGCTAGACTTACAAAAGAAGAAATTCCTATTTTGTTATTATGACACGTTTTTATTCTCTACAATGGCCCTCAAAAATCTGAAGCATTTTGTCAGAGAAGTTTCAGAAACTTCAGTTACTGACACATATTTTTTGTATGAGATCTCTGCCAAACGGTTAAAATCTGGCAAAGCAAAAAGGAATTTAATAATAACAAGAGCAAGTACTAGATGATTTTAACATGAGCTGCCAGTTCTGCCTTTAATAATAAGAGTGTGCTTGGTTTGTATAAACCACTAGACAGCAACACTTTCACAGAAGTTAGTTAGCAAGTGATGCAGAATGCCTTACCTCTTCTACAGGATTTCTGTATAAAGCATTTAGTTTTGAACTTCCACTGGAGCAAATGGAAAATATGATTTATAGGAGAAAAACAAAACAAAGGCAAAAATATCTCACACCCTCCCTCTCCTCCCCCATTAATAGAAAAACTTTCTAAAATGCCATAAATAGCAGAGACTTTTCAGAACTAATTTCTATGAAAATTCTATGTCAATGGTAACACATTTTTCTGTGTAACCCAAACTACATGGAGAAAATCCTCTTTCCATTCAAAAATCAATGACATCAACAATGTAAATAATATCCAAAAGGAATAAAAGGCAAAGGAGGAACAGATTTTTTATTTCTCAAACATTTACCAATTTTTGTATGTGACTTTGGTTTGGAATCATCTCCAGGTATGTGTTTTAGGATATGAGACATAGAGTAATAACGAAAAGGCAGCTTAATTTTGGGCTGAAGTAAACCAGAAATGACCGTCTTGGCAAACTTCCCTCTAACTTTGTTCAGGGCCTAGTGAAGCATTATTTTGTGTAGGTAATTCTTTTAACATTAAAAATAGGTCACTTCAAGAGTTGAAATCTTTCCATTTGAAGAGTTAGTTCCAAAAAATATATTTAGAAGATAACATTTGTTGAGTATTATTACATGAGTTGCTTCCAAACCACATAATTCAAAAAATCTACTTATTTTAAGAAGACCTTGTTCAGCTGTATTCACGTTCCCTTTGTGGTTGCTCTTCTGGGAATTTCCTTAAAAATTCATTGGGTATCAGCTTAAAGTTTAACATCCTGGTCACAATGTTGATATCTTTTTGTGACCTAGAGTTGCCTTTCCTTTCAGGTGCTGTGCCTGATTTTCATCTCTCAGCACCTAATCTAAAAAATGTGAAAACCTGTGGTGTCTTGCAAAGCACAATACTGAAGCAGAGTTAGGAGGCAACAGCCAAGGGATCAGGTCTGAATCTCACCTGGCAGATCTGAGAGCTGCTGGTCTGCTTTCTCCAATTTCACTTCAAGTGTTTTTGGGAGAGGGATTAATCTCATCCATGTTTAGACAGGCGAGCACCTAAAGCAGCCATTCTCCAGTCCCTGTGTAATCAGAGGTAAAACCTCTTATGCATGCAGTGCTCTTCAGGGGACAATTCACCTGGTCAACATTAGGCACCTATTTTAGGATCCCCAGCAGATTTTACTATTTCTCCTTTAGGTGTGACTATTCCAGATTTATCTATCATGAATCCTTCCCATGGTCTTCAAGCTGTCTGGCTCTCAGTTGCTAATCATAGAATGGTTTGGCTTGGAAGGAGCTTTAGAGATCATCTAGTTCCAATCTCCCTGTCATGGGCACAGACATCTTCTACTGAATCAAGTTGCTCAAAGCCCCATACAGCCTGACCTTGAACACTGCCAGTGATGGGTAATGTTTAAGAAGCATGTTTGCTGGTCTTACAGCATGGTGCTGTCAGATGCATGAAGTTTGCAAAGAGATTGTCTAACCTTGTCAGTTCATTAAGGAGTGGTAAGCTTGTGCCTTACCTTGATTTTGTATTCTGATCCATGGGTGTGACTGATGGCGCCTGGCCCCTGTATGGCTGAGCTGCTGGTGGAAAATTGTGCAGTCAGCAATGAAAAGACCTGAAAGGACTTCCCCTGTTGAATGTGGCACTGGCCAGGGCAAGGATATGCTGTTCTACGCAGACTATCTGTAACACGGTGCACATGGTCAATAACGTGCCCAAGGAGGGGGCAAGAAGTTTCATAGCTTGTTAATGCACTTGGTGGCCCTGATATAATCTGGGTGATATGTGTCTATCCTTTATTTCTCAGAGCATTTTAAGGGTCTTGTAAAATGTTTTACTTTATTTCACAAGTGACAAACTGAGAGAAGAACTGAATTAATAAGTGAGTGAAGAGACTTTTCTGTCAGAGACTTTGTGTCTTTGACCTGAATTCCAGACCTCCAAACCAACTTCTTCTCTGCAGCTGCATTTGGTTTCAGACAGTGATATTCTCCTCTCTGCAAGATAATTATTGCAGGAATAGAGGTGTAATGAAGGAAAGAATTGTAGCCTTCCAAATGAAGGCAAAGCAATTTAGAAATGGAGAAAGGAATTATCTGGCAAATCATCAATCAGGAATACAAAGCTAGAATCTGTGTGCTTGAGTGTTGAAAAATGAGATTGATTCTTTTGCTTTAATGTGGATCTTAGGACAGCTGTTGTTAAATTAAAAGTTGCAGAGGTTTTTCTCCCAATGACTCTCAGAACCATCTTTTCCACAACAAAATGTAAAATCTGTAGGTGGAACTCTAACGCTGACTCAGAAGAATCCTCAGCGCAAGCGCTATATGAAGCTGTTATATTAACAGATATTGAATAATCAGCTATGGAATAATCACAACATAAAGCTGTACATGAAAAATCATAGTTTTACAGTAACATTCTATTAACTAGCCTCCATTCTAGCCTAAGGATGTTTATTTTTTCCTGTCTAGCTCTATATGGTGTACACCCAGGAAACATGCAATGTTTGAATCCTCCTCACACTGTTATACTTTGGCATTAGTTTATCCAGACAGCTGGGTTTACTGGATACAGTAGTCCTGCCAAAATATGTTGTAAAGAATGACATCTGTTTCTGTGTGCTCATCAATGGCTTCCCATGTGATAATCACAGTAATGAAAATGAGAGGAACCCTATCAAATATCTACAAATATTTTTCCATTCTGTGTATGTTTTTTAGGACCTCGTGTGCTATGAGAGAAGATTTCCTAGAACAGATCTCCACAGTACTTTAGAAAGTTATAAACTCATATCTGGTATCATCAGGTTAACGCAAATTTGTATCTAAATTCAATAATTTGCACCACTGAAGATTTTTAATAAATTTTCCAACTGAAGAACATATAGGACAATAGAAAGGCAAGTTAAAGGGAGTTTTTAACTACACCCACTTACCAGATGTTGGCAGATGTTGCTGTTAGTATTAGCTGGCAAAGAACCACATCTGGTATTATTTAGTTAGAAGTGACTGACCATACTTCAAACTGAGAAACACTGTGTTAGTTTTTAAATAAATCTGTTTTTTATTGATAACTTTTTTTTTCAGTGAAAGAAGGATAATCACTTTTGTTATGGATGTTCATTGGGATGACAGGATATTTATCTCTACTAGGAACTGAAGAGCTAATTAATCTGCTATGAATTACCATGACTACACCCACTCCTATGGTCTGTTTCTTTTAGCGTTAACTTAAGGAGAAAAGGTAATGGAGGAAAATAGGGATATGTCTTATAATGAAAAATAGAGGTAAACATTAAATAGTTGTAGTAGTTTGTCTTTCTCCCACGTGGTAATTTTCTCTTTAAGCTTAAAAAAACCTTGGAAGTTATTACCATACAACTTGAGAGATTGTTCTGGTGTTGAGAGTCAGTGGGCAGTTATTAGACTATTAGTTCCCCAGTGCTTGCACATAATATGAAGACAAGCAAAAGAAGGCAGAATTTTGTTGCTTTTTTTTTGTTGTCATCATCAACATAAAGCAGAGCACTCTCTGACTAGGTAATTAAGAGATCTACTTCATTTACAACATGAATGGTTTATTATGTGAAAACCTCTAAAAATCTCTCGTCTGCTTCCTTGCCTCCTGGGGGATGAAACCAGAGGTGCTGTTGATGAGGTAAGAGCATCCCAAAAGCAGGAAATGATTTCTCTGCAGCTTGCTTTCTTGTTTTTGTTTGGTACTGTGCTTTGATATTTTATAAGTTAATAATTTTACCCTACAGTGAAAAAATACACAGATCCACCATCTCAACAGGATATTCATACACATTTCTGTATTTTAGATCCTCTGCTAGAGCAGTAAGATGTCATACAGTTACAGCTATAGGCTTTTATGAGCAGCCATCTCCTTAGACTTCATGTCAGGTATTTTGATGATCAACACATCTAAGTGATTTATACATTAATTTTAGGAATAAGGCTTGGAATTTTAGCTGTGAAGTTTAGACCAGAATTGCACCCACCCTCTCAGACACGTTAATCTAAAAGGATTAAAAGAGTCACAACCTAAAGATGAATATAATGACAACTCTGTTCTCTTCACTTGCAGAAAGGATGGAATTGTTCAGAGCTCAGAATGTAATTTCCTAAATGGGAAAACAACAGCATAAGTGCATTGAGTGGGTTTGCTGTTACTCAGGATTTTTATTTGTTTACTTTCCTTCAAAAGTTGTGGCAGTTACAAAAAATAAATACAATAAATAAAATCCACAGCCCTTTAGTGAAGGTTGGAGTTTTGCAGCTGGCCTCTTACTGAGCAAAACCTGCTTTGTGAAAATGTCCAAAGAGATCAGCAGAAAACCAATACAGATATAGATGTGTATGTTCCCTGATGGAAGGTATGAGACAGTACTGAAGACAACAGCTTCAGTGCAAAACAAGTACTTACAATAATCAAGTTTACAATAATCAGTTATCAAAACTGCAACTAGAACTCAGCTGATAAGATATCCTCATTATCAGAATGCTTATCTTCAATATTTAACTATTGCTTTTCAAGTGAATAACACCTTAAGAGGACAGCTGTAATACTAAGAAAGAAAAGTTACCTTTATTTTTATAAATTTGCTCAGAGAAAAAGAGAACTCCCAGTAAAGTGAAAAGTGACAGGATGCTGTGTGTAGATCTCTGTTAAAAAGATAAGAACTTATTATTTGATTTAAAAAAAAAAATCTTATAGTTACTGAGTTCTCCCTTTTGAATATTGATTAGCTACCAATTAACCCATATGAAAATGCCCTATTTTCATATCTTCTGCATAACAAAAGTGATTGATTTATTTCCACTATACAAAAAAGGGTGAAATCCTTTGTTCAGTGATGGTGGTAATGGTTCTGCCACTAAAATCTGTGAGCTCTGAGATTTTGGGCTCCTAATAAGGCATTACCAGTGTAATATAACTTTTTTACTTTCTGAGTGGTGTTTTCTCCTGCCATCTGCTAAATAATACCTCTTTTGAGAGCCTGTCAGTCATTGCCTCAAAAAGGCACCTTGCTTTGTGCCAGTGCTGGAACACTGAATTTGAGAGAATACTGACTACTCATTCCTGGGATTTTCTGCTTTTCCTGATATGTAGTGCCATGCATTGGCTAGGTTTGTATGATCTGAAAGAGTTTAGTCCCTGTGCTTAGTTTCTGCAGGAGAATGATCCCAGCTCTGCAGAGCTGTCACGCTGGAGGCTCAGTAGCCCAGGTTATTGCTAATGTATCAGCCACTAGAATTTCTGATGTCAATTTGTGCAGATCATTGCATCCTTTAGTTTTCAGTTATATCATACATGTTCAAATCCAGCAACTTCTGAGATGGGTTTTTGCATTGGTAATGTTATTGTGGCTATAAGGATGAAAGGAGACACCGAGTAATTCAGGCTGCAGGTGATTCAGGAGATCTCTAGTCCAAACTCAGGTTGGCACTGAGATCAGATCAGATTGCTCAGGGCTTCATCTTATTGGGTCATGAAGCGTCCAAGAACAGAGACTGCACATACTCAGGATAAACTGTTCTAGTGCTTCATTGACTATACTGTAGCACAGACCTTCTTGGGATAGAAAAATGAGTCCCCTTTTTCCTCGTCCTCATACAACTCTCATGCACTTAGGAGAGGTTCCTAAGTTCCATTTATCTGACCATCATACTTAACGGAGTTTTATAGAGCTGGAAACCAACACATAGGAAAATGAGGGCAACTTAGAATCATAGATTAGTTAGGGTTGGAAAGGACCTTAAGATCATCTAGTTCCAACCCCCCTGCCATGGGCAGGGACACCTCACACTAAAC
>JASSUY010035317.1:0-65615 GCA_032466535.1 Forpus xanthops
TTCCTCTCAGCACAGCATCTACAACACTGCTTCCTGTTTCAGCACAGCATCTGAGTATCTGCTTACTCAGATTCTGCTCATGGTTTATGTTGTAATTGATTCATGGACAACAATTGATCTGTGCTAACAGTGCGTGATCCTACAGGGAAGCAAATAAAAGCACAGGCTAGATGATATCTGGTTTTTAAATCCAGAAACATCCAGGTCCTGATCAGGAGCTGGAACTTAAGCATAAATGGCTGAGTGGCTTTGTAGTCAGCAGCAATTTGGTAGTAGAGGTACTGATGCAGATATTATTGGTCCTGACCAGGAGGAGCAGGTAAGGATGAGGTGGATATGCTGCAGCTGGGGCTCTGCTGCTGCTGTTACCAGGCCTGGTTCAGGTCCAGCACTCACTGGAACATCTGCAGCATCACTTCCAAGAGGTGACATGTGTGCTGCCTCTGCTCAGACCTGGCTGCTGGAACAAGGGGACAAGGATGGAAAACGAAAAGCAAATGATCCAGAGAGAAGGCACAGGGCCTTCTTGCTGTGCAGGGTCACCTCCTGCAATTAATTGCTGCAGGATGGCAACGAGATAAGATTCAGCAGGATTCGAGAGAGGATTAGACAGTCCTGTGATCAGGAGTGTTTGTGCAGCGCTAACTGGGTCAAAGAAACACAAGAGAAATGAAGTGCCATGCTTCCCTGAAGGGCTGAGTTGGTACCAGCTGGATTTAAAGCAGATTCCTTCCCAGCACCTTTTCCCAATCTTTTTTTAGTAACAAGCAAATAGCAGGACCTATTGTAGTGACTTCTCTTTCCTTAGAATGATAAGGCATCACCTGCTCTGGGGAGTCCTGGAGAGCCACCACGACGACCTGCCCATGGTATGGCGTGTGGGGAAACCCTCCTCTCGTCATTTTAAAGATAGGAAATGGAAGTTTTACCTTCCATTTAATAAATTAGTTATCTCTGTCATAGCATCAATCAGAAAAACACGCAGGGATAACAGCTGAATCCAATAATAGCCAGCACTAGTGATAACTGTAATGGGGCTACCCGGAGTGATGGTGTCTACCATGAGAGAGGAGGAGAAATCATGTCTTGCTGCACGTCAGCAAAGTCCTGTGTGAAACACAGGCTTCACTCCCCATGCAGGCAGATGCACACTAGCTGCTCCATGGAGGTCATTACCATGGGGTAGTACCCGGGGCAGCAAGTGTCTTTTTTTCCCCAAGGTTGTCTTTTCCATTAGGAAGATGCTGCAAAGCCCAACAGACTCTGAACATCTTTCTGACACGGTAAAAACGCTCCTGGCACAACTGGCCAGAAGGCACAAAGCACTGCATGTGACAGCAAGGGAAGCACAGCCCACCCCGAGCTCAGCAGTTCAACTCATTGGATTTCCCTGCCTTTGAAATGTCTCATTAAGGCTAATGCTGGCAACAGAAAATGACTGGCAACATCAGAAGCTGTGCAGAAAGACAAAAGCTTCTTCCTACGATCCATTGTAAACCATAAGGGACAGAAAGGAAATCACATCAACATTTAAATGTCATCGCCCATTGCCTTGGAAAGGTTGATGTTTGAAAAGCAGGATGAAAGCAACCACTGCTGAAGCTGCCAAGGAAACAATCCTCCCCAAAACCCCACCAAATTCTGCTGCAGCAGGCACCGTTTGGTCAATTCTCACAATTCCACTTCAAAATGAAGTTCAAAATGTTTTGCAAAGCTGTATCGTGCTTCCCATTTTCCACTCCTCCAGGAACAGCAGCGCTTAATCTGGTCTGTTACAACTTTGTCAGACTCTGAGATACGACAGGGCCACAAGGACGCAGCCATCAGACAGACCACTCCACTGCAATTCATTCATTTCATTGCCAGTATCAAGGGCTGCATTTACAGGGCAGTTTGTCACATTATAAATGCCTTTTTTCTGAAGAGGCATTTCTGTTTTGGATCATAATAAAACAGCTGAACTACAAGGTTTTACTGCTCCTGGTACAAGGATGCACACCAGCTCCCAGGCTATTCCAGCTCTGTTGTACAACAGACAACATGCATCTTTATGGATCAGAGCCTTTGCAGACATAGTTAAGGAGCCACTGCTTTCAGAACCTTGTACAGCATGTTTCACAACAGCAGTATTTTTAATCACTATGAAAACAAAACACCGCACTGCATGGATTTCTTTTATTGGGAAAGGAGAAGGGAACCAACCCACCCATCAGAATGAAGGCACTCTGGCTGTTTGAGTTATTTTTTGCCTTCTGTTGAACGGGAATGATTCTGATTTAGGGGAAGAAGGAGGATTTGTAAGCTCAGCCAAACCTACAAGAAAAGATAATTATATAGAAACTTTTCATAGCTAGCAAAGAATCAGGGGACAGAGGAGCACGTGCTGCAGCACTGGGTGAGTTCTCATTCATTTCAATAGCTCCTACAGGACATGAGTAATGTAAAGACAAATGTAATGGAAAGACAGTTGGCTGCTGAAGATGATGTAATCAGGTGAAAGCAGAGTTTTCACACTGTCAGATGGGAAAGCTTAATTAAGTTGTACAGCCAGACCAAAGACTTCAGGCTGGATCCAGCAAAAAGGGTAAACCCAGTTCAGCGGGATGTGAATTCCCATGTTGGGTGCTGCAAGCCAGACACTTGCCCTCCTGCCTGCAGTGGTTTGGTGGGTTAGGACAGATCTCAGGGAAGACAATTTACTCTACAGGCACATGTGGTACCTTCACTCTTGACTCCTGAATACCTCTTTTCCCAGTGATGTAATGGAAAACTTCTTGGCCATCTTGAGCCAAATCCCAGATTTCTACCTTTTGTTCACCTTCCTCCTCCGGCATTGGTGTCTGGATGAAGGATCCCAGCTAAGGGAGAATATGTTACACAGAGCAATCTCAGCCCTTCCTGTAGTCCATTACCTAACCTTATCCCAGAAACGTTTCTCATTTAATACCTGCAAGCATTTGCAGGAGTAGCCCACACCACTACAGAGGCACAGCCTCCCAGAGAGCAGCTAAGGCAGAATAAGCCTTCAGCTGCTCTACACTCAGTCTGAAAACATTGCAAAGGGGGATGAAAACACATAATGAAGTGCAAACAGAAAATCAAACTGTACTCTGAAGGATGTTTGACTTGCTCATGCAATACGTGCATGCTTTTTACTGGCTAGAGTTGCTTTTGCTCACTGGAAAGCTCATAACCACGCCGAGACAAAGGAAGCTCAGTGTTCAGAGGTGTTAACCAAGACAGGTATTATATATCTGTGTTGTCTTCTTTTGCACAGAACCTCTCACATTTCTGTGACTTCAGCAGCAGCTCCTCATAGAGGACACCTTATGCACCGCATGACCTGTGTGAGTGCACACGTGTGACAAGAACTTGGTTCATAGCATCCTAACAGCTAAATGAGAGAAGAAAAGGCGCAGCTTTGTCAAATGATTGACATCTTAGAAGCAACAGCCCTGCCACAGGGAATACCCGAGACACGATGTCAGATAGGATGCTTCACCCAGGCTGCTCAGTTTCTGTGATTCCTAACACTCCCTTCTCCCACTGCTTTATCCAGGAGAGGTGGGAGGGAAGGAGGCAGTGAAAAGAAATCCATGCACATCTGTGGCTTTCCCCATTCAATCTGTGTCTTGCTACCAGGGTCAGTAAAACCAGCCCACAGCTTGGTTCAGGTCTTTAGATGCAATAGGTCTTAGCCCTCTGGGCCAAAAAGCAGACTTTTGACTGGTGCGCTGTGCTTTGAAAAGGAAGAAGGGAAATAAAAGCAAGAAATCCAGCCTCCAAAAAGTTATCAAGACCATTAACTACAGCTGAGAAACTACTGTTAGTTCACTACAGCAGTCAAAGAGAACAGCCTGTGCCTGGTAATAGAAAAAGATAGCAAAACCCTAGAGAAAAACCCCCAAACTAACTTGGAACAACAAGATGAGGCTTAAACCTTTGTGGTCATTAAAATCCAGCTAGAGTGTGTATGTTTTTATCTTCTGTAATGCATGGCTTTGCACAATAATCTTCCAGTTTTTAAAACGAATGCTGCCCACTAACGCACTGGGAAGATTTAACCAGAACATACCTTGCTACCCTTTAAAAACTGATGATGTGTGAGAGAACTAGGCTTATCTTGGACTAAGAAAACATTCAAGCGCACCAAAGGTCCCTATAGCTTAATTAGCTTTACTGCTTCCCATGCAAAGAGAGTAAGGGGACATTTGGACAGTGAACAATTAGTGCCTCTAGGTCAGGAGGGGAAGATAAAAGCATGAAAACAACCAGAACACTCACCTTTAATGAAGCACAGCTTCTTTCTAAAGGTCAGCCCATGTACCTTGCATAGTCTTGTGTGTTTCACTTTGTCTCAGTTTCTCCTTCCCTGTCTCTTGGCTCAACTGCAGATGTTTTAAGGCTCCTCTGCTCTACCCATGTCAGTCGAAAAGAAATGCAGTCACCTGCGATGATTTGGGGAATTTCTACCCTATAATGCACAAACCCAACTTTGTGCTATCGCCTCAGATCCAGCAAATACCGGGTATGAAGGTTCAGTAACTCAGACTCTGGCCAGAGTGATTTGTATACTCAATTGTATTAAAATAGCTGCAGTCATTTTACTGCAAGCTAAGGGAAGGCAAATTTTGTCCTACCTGGCTTAGGATCACAGGACACAAGCTCAAATCAGTCCTCCCAGTGAGAGATGCTGCTTTCCATATACACTCTCTGAACAGGATGCCAGGTTCTCCATTAATTTTGGCAGATTCCCTATAGATAGATCTCCCAATACATACATGCCGCATTAGCAGATACTATTTAAGAGCTCATAAACTCCAATGTGGAGCCACGTAACAATTGTATTCAAAACACAGCACTAAATAGATTATATACAGTAAGCGAAGGCCCTAGATTGATTTTACCAAGTGGACCAAGTAGGTCCTTCCTATTCCCATCTGGATTTATAAAGCCTGAATTTAATTGGCATGGACATTACCAAACCAACTGCTGCCACCAGAAAAGGTTCATTCCTGGGCCAGAATTCCCACAAACACTCCTAATGATAGTTCTATGAGCCACACTTTCTGGACGGCACTCAAACACAGTCGCACTCTGCACACGATGCCTGTGTTACCCACACCATCTAGTGGCCAGACTGCAGATGTGACGATGGGAATTAAATCCTCAGCCAGGAGACAACCTAAAAACTCAGCGCTGGAGTTTGGGATGGACTCATGACTCTGGTGAGCACTTACAGCTGCCTCCAGACAGCGGATTTAAAACTGCAAACAAGCTGAATGCTCTGGGGCATGGGGTATTCATGGAAATACCAAGCTAGACCATTTATTTCAAAGCAAAGCAGTGCCAACATGCTGAACGTGAGCTCTGAAGAGATGCAGGGATGCCGGTGAGGTGTCTTGCACGCTGCAGGGCTTTACACAGCAAGTGTGCTCAGATGTTTTATGTGTTCTGCTGTTAGTGATAGGGACATCATGTAAAACATGAGCCTCCACTGTTACATACATGCTCTGATAAAGAAGACATCTCCCCCCAGTAGAACAAGAGTTGGCTGAATCGCATTCATGAGGGTAAATGAAATGCAAGAAATCTGCTTCTTTTTGATGGCAAATTAATGGCATATTTGAATCAATCCCCTCCTGCTGCCAGACCAAGTGTACTTTGGGCTTTCTGGTGCGGCAAGGGAAGAGGAAGGAAGGAGCAGGACCTACAGGACCCAGACAAAACCTGTGGATCCTACACTGCACAACTGACCTTACTGACTTGGGAAGATCAGAGGATGGCCAGATATGAAGACATGGAGCAGAAATCAGAGTAGGTTTGGAGGCACTACTAGTCAGGTCTTCACAATCCAAACCCAAATGATTCAAGCAGTTTCCTGGTCCACAGATCCAGAAAGTAACAAAGTATAGGAAAGTCTTTTGGGGATTATCAAGCTTCCTACATTTTACCCCCTTCCCTCACCTTTGCTGCACATGCAGCTCTTCAGGAAAAGCTTTAGGAATCAAAATATGAATTAGACTTCAAGAAGCTTTGAAACAGATATTGGATTTATTGGTCAGCTATGAGTAGGAAAATACATTGGTAAAGAAAAAGAAGACCCTGTATATAAATATAATACTAACTAGTTAAAATTTGACCAAGAAGAAAGTTCCACTGAAGAGAACAGTAAAAGCCCTTGTTTACCATCAGACCATATTCAGTTTCCCATTTATCTTATTGAAGAGCTGCCTATAGACAAATGCAACATTCTTTGAGCTTAGTGCAGATAATGTGCTGGTTTCTGTTACATGAATGGTAAACAAGAGTTAGTCCAGTGCATTACACATTATACAGAAGTACTGTGAATAAAGACTAAGATATTCTATTTTTAGACACTACTTAAACATACCAAGACACTTAAAGTGTTACAAATTTATGCAACCAAAGGAAAAGAATAGCAGTTAACATACTAAAAAATACTGTGTGTGGCTGGATGAGAAAGGCTTGCTACTTAAGCAGTTAATTCAATCTTTGAAGGTTTACAGTGTAATTAGTTCGTTTTTTTCTTTCTCCCCAATGGTGGTGTAATTATTTTGCCTTTCATAAAGCTTTTGTGTGGTCGCAAAAGCAAACCATAAACTATCTCCTGATTCTGCTCTAAAAAACCTTTGAGATTGCTAAAGTTACATCCAAAGTGCTGACACTCGATGTTCTTACAGCCAATTTTGTCAAATACGAGACAAATTTGCCTTTTTAAAGCTGCTAAAATGACAAAATAATTACAACACACACTGACTTACATGCTCTTCCCCCCCACACTTGTGTTAAAAGCAGGAACTCTTGGTATTAGTCTTGTACTCTAATCCATTCTTTTAGTTAAAGGTATATTTCAATTTATGCTTTGACACCCAAGAACTCTTGGTAAATGTAAATAAAAGCAGACAGGATATGGCTGACTGTACTTTAAGTGGACAAAAAGCCTGGATTAACAGAAATAAATCCTTTCAACCCCAAGGATGTTCACTGTGACTTTTGCTCTATGTGCTTTTACAACAAGAACACTGAAGGTACATTATGGCAACACCCAAAACCACCTCAAATAAAAATATTGCAATTAACCATTCTGTGTTAAAAACTACGAAGGAAACATTTTCATCTTGTGAAGACACTGTTTATTGCCTTATTCTATGTTATAGCTGGAAATTGAGACTTCTGAGTTCGATTTGACACAGGAATCTTATCTTCTTTGAAAGACTGTTTGATAAAGTTTCTCCCAGCTCTGTTTTGGTGCCATCTGGTCATTCCCTAAACTCTAAACATTTCTCCTTCCTTCAGCCCCCCAAGTCACAGCTGCAGCCCACTTAAAACCCAGTGAAGTCAAAGGAGTGTCTTCAATGTGTTCAATGGGTTTTTGATTGGGACCTGTTGGACTAGCATAAAAGCTGGAGGAAACAGTTACTTAAGTGGACCCTTGAACTGTGAGGTGACTATGTAGGAACAGTTGTGTCTCCAAAAGCACAAAGGGGCCATATTTTAACATGCTGTCATAAATTCAAATAGGTTTTTAAGACTATGCAATAGAGGAGAACACGTATCGGATAAAGCTCAAACCTTTAGAACCTAACAAGTGCACTCAAGCTCCAGCATCTATTAAAGTAAATTATCCCCCTCTAAAAAAATACAAAATGAGTAAGTGCTTCCCTTCCCCTTCTGTAAAGCTTTCTGGACCCATTTACACAATCCAGAGAATCAGAAAAGAAACAATAGTTTGCTTAGTCTGACAAGCTAAACTGGCTCATCATCACTGGACATGGTCATGATGTACATTACCAAGACATCATTAAGGAAACATGAGTAAACCACCTTTTTATTCACACTTTACAAAAAAAGAAAAAAATAAAACAACCCAAAAAACAAACAGGAAAAAAAAAATAACACTATGCATTAAGTCTACTACAGCAACACTACCAGCATTTCAATGTACTGATTATAAACCGGACAGGTTTGGTGTTTCTACAACTAAAACCAAACTAACCCCAAGAGATCAGGTCCCAGACAAGGATTCAAGATCAAAATTTCTCCTATTGCAATTTGATAACGTACATTTTACATCCCCGAACTGTTTGTCACTTTTGACTTTCAGCTTAAAACAGAACGGTTGGAGCACTCACGTGCTGACTACTCAATAAAATTTTGACTCATTACCAATCCACTCTCTTTATATATAAAAATTCACAATATTTAAAAAGTTTTCTCTTAATGCTCAGTGTCCTTTTGCTTCCCTGCCCGCAGCTGAAACAAAAGCTGTTTAAGACCAAGCTCTCTATCCATTTTTATTTCTTTTTACATTGATTATTCAAGTTGTATGAGTTTAAGGAGATGATAAATTCTCTCCCTTTTAGGATACAAATAGACAAATTTGTAAGCTGTTATATACTTGGCTTCACGACACAAATGGCACTGAGGGTACACTATAACTTCAGTCTTGCTTGACACTTTAAAACAAAGACTTGGTCACTTTAAAAAAATGATCTGAAGAATTGTCTTTGGGACCTGTATCAAAAAATGCATTTATTTTACACTGCTTCATCGGTAGAAAAGGTTAAGGTCAGGTTTTTTCTTCAAGGAATTATACTTTCTGAAACTGAGGAACACACTTAAACAAAAAGAGAATTCACATGATAGTAATTCTTAGTGGGAAAAAGAGCACTGTGCAATGACACTGAGAGAAGCAGTGCATGGGTATTAGAAGCTAGAAACTGTGTACCCATAACCTGAACATGTTCCAAAAGTGTGATATCCAATGCTTCACAAAGGAAAAGAAGATGCCACAGCTTATACAAAAGTATCTTCATAAAATTTTCACAAGTGTTAACATTATTTAAAAAAATAAAAGAGGATGCACAGGATCTCTCTGCATGCACAGGCAGTGCGAGTTGAGAACAAATCGAAGCAGGCACAGTGGAGATAGGACCAAGTATTTAAAACAGACATGAAGAAGCTGTACATGAGTATTCCTAAATTTTACTTTAAAAGTTAGAGATGAGAAAAATAGCTGAGCCTATACACATCAGCAACAGCTTTCCATCCTTACAGGTCTACTTAGATTCACTGCTTAGCTTATCTGCTCTGCGAGAACTCTATGCTTTTCTCTTTAAGTCAGAAATAAACAGAATGTACTTAGTTATCTCTGTAAGATACTGTGGTTTTACACGTTTGGATTTTAAAAGCAACGTCCTCAATTGAACATAAAAAGTAGTACAAAAGGGCTAATGAAACCCTAACAGTGCAAATCATTAGCAGAGAAAACCTGTGACAACCTCTTTTACAAGCTGGCCTTTATAACACATGAAAACAGATAAAAATTTAGCCTTAGTTTACAATACAATCATTTTCCAAATCTGATTTTTCTTTTTTTTTTTCTTTTAAAGTACAAAATCTCATAAATCAGGTTTTCTGTTGTTCATATACAATCAATAAAGGCTAAATTCAAATTCTATATTTTACAAACAAGTCTGAAAAAGGAGGGAGTGAAGTACGGAAGAATGTTCTGTGGATGTTCCTACTGGCCTCAAAAAAGTAGTGCTACAGATAACTGTGCAAAGAGAATATACTGTATAACAATTCCCTATTTCAAGGCATGAAAATGTCACGTTGGATAAAAGAAACAGGAAGGTTAATTGTAACGTATTAAAGAAAGGTGCAAATGCACCGATCGCTGTCAAACAGTATACAAAGTATATTGGGCTCAGAATTGTGTCTGTTGATAGCACCTGGCTTTTACTATGTCTTTAGCAAATAGTTAGATTTAAGATTAAGATTATTAAGAAAAAAAAATCCCTGTTGGCCATACCTCACTCCTCTATATTCAGATTTTACAATTGTACAAGTTAGATTGAGGTTGCCCTCTCAAATGTACTTGACTACCTCCTGCCAGGGAGATGGATTCCATTTACGGGAGGCAGGAAAGGCAGCAAAAGCTCCAGTTGTGCAAAAAGTGAGAAGTGGTCAGAAGGGATGAGTGGATGTGGACAACCACTTATATTGTTCTCTATTAACCAATGATGATCCAAAGGTCCAAGAATGCCAAGTATGTTTAGCTGAGGTTTAGAGTAGAAGATGTAGTCAATAATACCCTGAAACAAGAGAAGAAATAAAATTATTAGTATGTATTTTTGACTCAAGTTATTCTTCCAAACAAAAGGTGAGCTCAGTCTTATGAGTAAGCAAAATGCTACCACTTTTTCTTTACATTATCAATTTAAGGCAATTCTACTTCCTATATCCCCAGATTTGCTCTATATAGATTAGGAAAACAAAAGTCAAGTCTGAACTTGTATCACTTCTGCTATGCTTTTGTGTGTTGCAATTTCCAGCCTCCTACATAGCTCCAAATCACATTTCTGTGACTGTGAAGAAGAAAAGAGCAGTTTTGTTTCCCCCGAGTCACAGAGCAATAAGATTTTTCCAGTAGCAACACAGAGTACTTCCCTGAAAGTTGACAGCTTCAGTGCCCCTGTTGAACTATTTCATTTAGCTTGGAGTATTAATATATAAAATCTTCATGTTTAGGAGAAAGGTTAACAGCACCCCAACTCTTGTGAATCTATTACAAATTACTAACAAGGAAAATCTGATTTCTATAAGGCTGAAGTGTTGAACACTCTACTTTGCTATGTTTTATATACAAACTTGGTAAATTTAGTGTCAGCTCCCCAAAAAGATGAACTTATTTGTTAAACATTTTTGTACAGCAAACACATCATTTAAAACTCAAAAAGCAAAACTTGCCCAAAACATCAGCCAAGGCCTTACCTTGAAGTCAAATGTGTAATTTGTATAAGGCATTAGACCATTCTCATAGGCACTCTTCAACTTGAAACCATGGGTAATTCTTCCATTTGTTGTTCCATTTTTTCCATTACAGCTGAAGTTAGTAAGACTTTCATTGTATCTCAGTTCCTTAAAATCTTTGTGGTTTGTTTCCACGCCACCAGTGCTCAAGTACTCAACAACACCTATTAGAAAGGCACACACATACAAGACAGTATTAATAAGCATTCAGCAGCTAAGAGTGTGTAGGTACCTCGAGTCCTACAACTAAAGGTTATATAAGCTTTATATAAACAAAACCTTAAAGCATACATAATAGTCAGCAGTAGTTCTTTGACGATACTGCAAGACAATGCATATACATATCAAGAGTAAATGTCACCTAGAACAGAGACATCTCTCTTTGATAAAAACAAGGTTAGTACGGAACAGACTGGGGAGGGAGATGAAAAAAAGTAGAAATAAAGTTGTACAGATGCTAGGCAGTCAGCTTCCTCTTCTCTATGCTCAAATCTTGGCTTTCAACGTTCTTCAGCGAAAATGTTATAAAAAGCCAACTTCTGTACCAGTACCTCAAATAAAATTACAGAGGCTGCAAAGCCAAATTGACAAGATTTCTCAATGATCATGGCTCTTAATTTCAGAATAGCTGCATTAAGGTTCTACAAGGTAAAAGCAGTAATTAGTTGCTCTAAAGACACAATCGGACACAAGAAGCAGCTACTGCAATAGCCACTAGTGATACCTGGCTTCCTGGGATCAAAAAGAATCAGATTTCCAGTACTGCTGAGAACTGTTCCTACCCACCCTAACAGATGTTAAGAGTTGCCAAGCAGTGGCCAGAAGGGAGATCAGAAATGGAGGTTATTACATCAGACAGCTAGCAATAAGAAGGATGGCTTTTGAGTTCGGCACTTCAGCTGGGTACCTGAGAAAGCCAAGAAGGCCATCAACTGTTAATTTATTGCACTTTATAAAGTTGCCACCAAGGCAAAAAAAAGTTGCGTTTAGTAAAGTGCTCTTAAGAATTCCTTTCTAGTAGGAAACGTATTAAATTTTGGATGTCCTAAAATTGAGCTGCAGAAAATTAGTGTACAGTGGCAACTTTAAAGAGAAGACCCTATCTTGTCACACTTGAAATTAAAAACACACAATTGTCAGCAATATATTCATGCTTCCAGTTATTTCTGGAAGATATAGTCTTCCTTTCCATTCCTGTATTACAAGATAACAATGAGAACACTTCTGAAAGACCAGACATAGCTACACTACTGTATAGGCAATAAGGCCATGTACAAAAGAACCAGCTCTATCTTTTCTCCCTTCTATTTTATTACTACCTTTAGAGCTTATATCAAACAATGTATTCTCCAAGTTGAAAACCCCATTAAAGAAACAAGACCTTAAAATTTAAATTATTACACACTTGAAACAGTCTAAAAATATCAATTAGAGAACTCTTACCAGAGTCTGGCAGGGAATTGAGATCTGCACACAGTACAAGAGGAATGGATCCAAGCTCTCCCGAAACACCAGGTTTGAGACTACGAGAAGCTTTATCGATAATGTTCTTTACCTCGGACAGGAACATCATAGTTTGAACCAGCTTCACATCAGAATAATCTGGGTCCCAATGCATATGTGCATTAGCTACAAGAACTAGCTGCTTCTCCATCCCAAGGTGTGGCTTTCCAGCTGAAATTTAAAACCAATTACTTATTTTACATGGTCAGCAACACAAAACACAATTAATGAATTTTAAAACAAGATGTTTGAGGGCGGGCAAAAATGAAATACACCAGTATAACCTGAACAGGGTTAATACTATTTTAGAGGGTCATACAACTCCTATCAACTGTGTGTCTCAGTTGACATAAAGCATTAGCAGTAATTGCTTAACATTCAAGATCATTAACAGATAGACTAGCTTGTTACAGGTAATGCTTATGTATGTAAGAATGCTGTGAATTAACATAAATAACAGGCAAATAGTGTTGTTCTAAAAATCTAGAATTGTTTTCCTCAGGTTGTGAAAGTAAACAGGCACAGCTCATACCTTATCAGGTAATGAGCTCTGAATTTTAAGTTACCCACATTCTAAGTTACCTCTCTTGCTAGAAGTGCTTCTTAAAAGGCTTGTTAGAATCTGAATTAATAAAATATCATTTGGGTAAATATCACACAGGTTGAGTAGGTACCCACTGCGATACTTGAAATCCAATTTACATTTCCTAAATTAAGAGTGACGGGGCAGAACAAACAGGTTGTACGAGCATGAGAGTGAAGGAAGTAACAAGCTAAAACGATGCAGATATACGATTCAGAAATACATGACTAACATCCACTGATTTTTTCATACCTGTACATAACTTCAAGCAAAAAGCTCACTTTAAGCAAAAGTGGTCTAAGTGGAAAAGCATAAGAACTTCCAGCATTTAAGCAGTATGACTTATTCCCAAATTCACTCTGGAAATAAATTTGTCTGAACATACAATGTGCAAAGTTATATTAATCAGCAGAACCTACTGCCTACTATCACAAAAGTAACAGTATTTTGTTAATGCAAGAACATATATAAAGAAACTAAACTAAATAGGACTTACATGACATTTCTATCAATTCCTTTCGCAGTTCTAACAATACAGCAACTCCAATGTTATCTTTTGTCATAACTCTGTTCAGCATTGCTTCTGAACCTTCCGAGTTTGCCATTGCTAGTTGATTGAACTCAACAGTATGCTTTTGAACCAAAGTAAATCTGAAAGAGAAGCATCATACATATTTTTTTCAGCAGCTAGATTTCAAAAGGAAATGTCACAGTTACTATTTTAATTAAAGCTCAAATGCATTTAGGATGTGAAAATCTCTGTCAACAATGTAATTTCATAAAATCCTAAGCTGAACTCAAAGGATACAGTTCTAGCAATTTTAATGCATTTTATATTGCCTTAGTTTCAATTAAGGGGAGGGAATAACTATAGAATTGTAGTGCTCATTTCTAATTCTGCAGTAGTTTCTAGTTCAAAGATACCTGAGCTATAGACTGATCAGAGAAATTATGTCAAAGAGAACAAGATACAAGAGAAGACTTTGTAAAACACATCACTTACTTTTCTGTTTTGAAAAATATTGCACAACCATCAACATGTTTCCTTTCCTGTTCGGACATTGTCCTAGCTCTAGATTTTGGACTGAAGAATCCATTGTAGCCACGTTCTTTCAATTCTACCAGGAAAAAACTGTAGTACTGCTCTGTTTCAACCTCCTACAAAGTTATCAGACAGCACAGTATGAATGCACTATTGGCAAAATGCAGAAGGCTGATATTATTTAGAATCTTCAGAAGTGTAAATCACTTTCAAATCAGATTTAAGGGGGAAAAGATGTAAGAACTAAGTACATCATAGAATGCAAATTTCAGAGCAATATCCCTATTTTAAGAAAATACAAATGAATTTCTGTAATCCCCAGAGTTACGATTATCTCAAGCTTTTTATTTGAAAATATGTCAGTTACAGCCCCATACACACACAGAGGCACAAAGACTCCCCCACATACCCTTCTTTGATCAGCAGCTCCTGGTTCGCATTCCAACAGTGTGGGCTGAAAAGCATTCTTTGATGTCAAGCAACAAATAATGTTCTAAACACCACTTCTTTTTTTGCTTTTGTTTTCAGAAGGTTTTGAAAACACGGTTTACTGTAAATACATTTAGTGGGGAGAAACCAGCACAGGGGAACAGAAAAGGGAAAGAAACCGTGGTACATCTTTTACCTGGAGACTTATGATGTCAGCGTTGCAGCTCAGGATTTCCTGCATAATTGCTTTTTTTCTGTATTCCCAGTTCAAGGCCCAAGATGGACAATAGCCATACAGCTGCCGGGTAGCGTATTTATCACAGAGTACGTTGTAACACATGACAGAGAACAAGGCTGCAGAACAAGAATATTACTTACACACTAATATATTAAACAAGTGTATGTACACACACAAAATTATGTTCTTTGCTTTTGTCTTCTGCAAATTTATCAATTCTTGCTTTACTACCAAAACATGGCACGTGTATCCATATTAAAAACTGACAGCCTTTCTAGGAAGATGTATGTGCAGACCTCTAATTTGACAGCTGTCTTCTAGCATTTAAGTGGAAAACAAAGACCAGAATCCCATTTAATGCAGTAAATAGCACACAAATGCACTTTATGCCAAGGGCTGTGCTACTGTGAAAAGCCTAAACCATGGTAAAGTATATCTGAGCACTTACATTTGCTAGCTGTACAAAGGTTTGCAAAACTCTTCAAATAGATTATTTAAAATCTATTTTGATTATTACCACCTTGAGCTATAACAAACCCATAGCACTACAGATCCCTTTGCACAGTGAAAAAGTATAGGCAAAATAAGCCCCCAAGTGTTTGCACCTCAAAAACTTACACTTCAGGTATAATGACAAGAAACATCTACTCTGTTTGAATCTGGAACAGGAGTGATAATGAGACACTTTGGGACAACCTGACAGGTAATCCAACAGCATGGATTTTGGGTTTTGTTGGGGGAACGTACACCAGCCTGGAAGACTGCAAAAACTGAGAAATACACTGATGTTTTTGGAGTGCCGGTAAACAGAAGAGGCCGTATTTGAGACAATTTATGCAGAAAAAAAATAGCAAATAATTAAACATGGCCTGAATCCCACAACAACAGAAGTGCTGAGTCAAAGACGATAAATTAGTACCTAAAAGAATTCTCCATTTTGGCAGAATTACTTCTTTCATTCTTCAGCAAATGTTCAGTTAAGCCCACTACAATTCTACTATTTCACTAGTTGCGGACAAAAGTTTCAATTCAGTTGAGGAGGGTGTCAATTCAAAAGGCACTACTTTATAGTAAGAAATGGGTAAATCTGTAACAGGTTTTCCAACCGAGAGATCTACTTCACCTAGCTGGTCAGCACTGCACAGATTGTTGGTCAATTTAAGCATTTGTTTTTCAAAAGAGAGTAAAGATCAACAGAAAAGATTAAAAAAAAAAGAAGGAAAAATCTTTAAAGCATTACCGTACCTGTTGGTCTTGTACGGTCCGGTTCTTGCAACATAATCCAAGACCTTGGAGGTGGTTGTTCAGTTGAAACTATGGGAACATTTTAAAGTAGAGATGCAACAAGTGATAATCACATTTATTGTACACAGCAGAAAGGAATGTTTTAAGAATAAGCACTTACTTCTTTTTGCAGTACCTGCCAAATTATCAAGCAAATAGTTCAGTAGCCTTCGAGTCCCATCTGGTTCCTGATACAGGTTCAGAATATCCTGTGTAAGCGGATTTCCTGCAAACAGATTGACAGATATACTGAAGAAAATATATAGCGCCAATATGAACTTGCACATTAGTGTTGAAAGCTGGCATTTCTGAGAACAGATACTGCATGTACTATGAACTACTCAGAGGTTTCAGATCTCAGGTCTTCAGTCCCACAAAACACTGGATGTGTGAGTAGCTCAACTGGGGTTTGTCTCATTCCATCCTACATCTGCCTTCAGACTGACCACCTTAAGGGTAATCACTGGGTCTAATAGTGAAGAATTGGCATGGTACAAGACACAGGCAGAGTTTATGATGCCAAACATAGGAGCCACCTCTGCTCACTTTGCCTGACATGAGTGAAACATCCATCATCTTATTTGCCAGTCATATATGAGCATTCCTACCATCCACACACATAAGCAGATTGTAAAAGTTTTCATGAACAATGCACGTTCTGCCCACTCTGCAGAAAAAGAAGCAAACTTCCTTATTTATGGAGTGTTTCACCACACTCATTCTTTTCCTTTACTTTAAATAATCCCGAAATAACAATATTTGTACATACGGAGTAAACAGCTACATCTGGAATTGCTATTCAGGAACATTTTATGAATCCGCAGACTACAGCCATTACATCCCAGAAGCATTATCACTAAACAAGTACGGATACCAAGAAAAAGCATGAATACCTTTCAGACCCAAAGTCTGTAACTGGAACAGTTTCCCCAGCTCAAAAGGTAAAACTCGTAACAGGTTGTTATTTAAATGTAGTTCCCTGTAGACAGAGCAAAAATCATACAAGGCTGAAAACAAATCAGTATTTGTCATAGCAGTAGAGTACAAGAAGTTTAACTAAAACAGAAACAACATACCAGCAAATCACAATATTGGAAAACTCAAAAGACTAAACAGCAACATTTCTACACCCAAATATCCAGACAAAAACAAGGCAAAACACATTAAGCTGAAGTACAGAGAAAAGTGTGTTTGTTGAGGTCATCTTAAAGAGTCAAATTTTGTAAACATTAGCAATAATTAAATACTTAATAACTCCCAAGCGATGAAGCACTAATAACTCTGACAAAGCAGATCATGAAACAGTTCAGCTATGATTAAAGGCCAAATAAAGGGAAATCATATCTCAGGAAAGAAACAAGCAGAAAATCCAGGATCACAGCAGTACAATCAGAACTACAGCATTACCATGTAATAGTCCTTTACAACAGTAATTTTCTGTTGGCTTGGGTTTTTCCATAATTACAGCGTAAGACAAAAATATCTGCTTTTTGTCTTACAATAAAAATATGCAGATGGGGATACAATTCATGTCCTGGATTCTGATACCCCAATGAAACAGGCAGAGAAAATGGACTTGGTAGGAGCTTTTCCCTTTCTTAGAAGTATTCCCATCTAAACAGTGCAGACTTTCCTAACCATATTCAATATGAAGTCGCTCCTTCAGACTGTTTACAGCTTGGTGCCTGCAGACTTGAAAAGTATATTCAAGCAACAAAAAAGGGAAAGAGAAAAGGGAGGAAACCTGGATGTCAAGAGTTATCTTTGCTCTTTCAGATTTCTAGACAGCATTTGAAGTAGAGAGACACAACTCTTCTTCTGGCCTTGCCTTTCAGAAGAAAACTCAGCCTGGTCCTTCCCTAACAAGGGTTTCTCAAGAAACTGTTTCACAGCATGTTTAGAAACCTCTGTATAAAATACAGCGGCTTGTTTTAGGGACACTCTGGGGTGGGTATTAGTCGAAGAGATACGGGACACTTTTTATTTTACTGTGTTACATAGAAACATCAAGTTACTTCTCAACTGTTTGCAGACTATAGCACACCTAGCCAGCTCTTGAGTTCTGCTTTTCTAATCTAGACAAACGCATGTACATTAGAGAGAAACTCAGAAGCCCACTGTATCATTCTGGGATTGCTAAGTATGAATGAGGCATGTGGCAGGTAGAAAAGAGGATGGGGGAGTTAAATAAGTAAATGAAAATTAACATCTCCAATAGTTCTCAGCACTTCCATGGACATTTGAGATTTAATCACTATTGTTTTTAGGAATAATGTTCTACCTGACATAAAGCTACTATTTTATTCTTCAGGAAGCTACTTTTTCCTCTAAGAGTTTTCCAAAGCACTGCTGAAGTCTAGAGGAAAAACACTAAGCTGGAAGAACAGCACAGCAGTTGGTATCATCACACGTTTCCTCCTGGATGAAAGAATTACTTTCTCTAATAGTCTTTGTCTCTGTTGTACCAGCCCCCTCTACATAACAAAGAGAATCACAGCAAATCCCACTGGTTCACAGAACCATAGCATTGTTTAGGTTGGAAAATACCTTTAAGATAACAAGAGTCCAACCATAAACCCAATACTGCCATGTCCATCACTAAACCATCTCTCCGGATGCCGTACCTACATGTATTTTAATACCCTCAGGGATAGTGACTCTACCACTTCCTTGGGCAGCCTGTTCCAACGCTTGATGACCCTTTCAGTGAAGACATTTTTCCTAATACCCAATCTAGACCTCTCCTTGCACAACTGGAGGCCATCTTCTCTTGTCCTATCACTTGTTACTTAGGAAAAAGACCAGCCACCTCCTCTCTCCATCCTCCTTTCAGGTAGCTATAGAGAGCAATAAGGTCTCCCCTCAGCATCCTTTTCACCAGATTATACAACCCCAGTTCCCTCAGCCATTCCCCATCACACTTGTTCTCCAGACTCCTCACCAGCTCCGCTGCTCCTCTCTGGACCCACTCCAGCACCTCAATATCTCTCTTCTAGTGAGAGGGCCCAATATTGAGCATAGGATTCAAGGCAGGGCCATACCACACTGTCTACTGCAGAAGGATGATCACTTCCCTGATCCTGTTGGCCACATTATTGCTGACACAGGCCAGGATGCTGCTGGCCTTCTTGGCCACCTGGGCACAAGTTGGCTCATGTTCAGCCTGCTGCCAACCAACACCCCTAGGTCCTTTTCTGCTGGGCAGCTTTCCAGCCACTCTTCCCCAAGCCAGTAGCATTACATGGGGTTGTTTTGACCCACATGCAGGACCTGACACTGAGCCCTGTTGAACCTCATACAATTGGCCTCAGTCCATCAATCCAGCCTGTCCAGATGCCCCCCGCAGAGCCCTCCTGCCCTCAAGCAAGTCAACACCCCCACCCAAACTGGTGTTGTCTGCAAATTTACTGAGGGTACACTCGAAGTTCTTTCAAGCATATCAAGAGAATCTGTTTTACAGCTGAGCTTTCCAAAGGTAACACATTACAGTGTTCATTTCCCCACCACTACCTTCTGCAAAGATCAGAAACCTTACTGCTCTGACACCTCTTTATTCAAGTATCTGCAGTAGAAAGGGAGATGCGAGGAGCCTTAGGCAAGACCAAACTCAGAGCTCCAGACGAGAACTGATAACAGGTCTTCCAGCTCTCACAAGTGTAAGAGCACAAATGATTTCCATGGCTCAGGATATTAGCAATGCACAGTGCTGAATTACCATTACTTTCAACAACTTTCCAGAAGCTACAGGAAACGTCTGCAGTAAGAGCCAGCCTGAAACATAAAACTCCAGCACAGCTGAGACCTGCAGAGCACTATCGCATAGGATGCACTTACGGATTTTAATTCACTTTCACCAAGTGAAAAGAAATCATGGATCAGCTTCAACTACTGAGGATAGTCAGAGCACAGTGGATTAGTGCACTGGCTTTTCACATCTAGAAACTGGGCTCAAGTATTATGGTTAGGTCATAAACAGAAAACCAGTGTGACCCTAGACCTTAGCTACACATCTTACATTCACAAGATCTAGCCATTTCTACACAGAAGAAACTTCAGATGTCAAAGAGGTGCAACTTCATAGAATCAGCCAGAATAAATTGGGAAAATCGCTGGGAAGAAGGCACAACATCTTTTGACACTACTGGTGACTATGCACTGCTAAGCCAACTCCATGTGGTATTACGTTTAAAACACTTTAAAATGAAAGAGACTGATGAAAACAAAACGATGTTAATGAAGTACAAAGATAAATTTGATAACATTCCAGTAAACCTAGGACTGAGAGACAGCGTGAGTGGACAAAGGAGGGAACAAAACTGTTACTAATAACTGCTTTTAACTGAAACAGTAGTGCAAAGCTTTCTTCAGAACACTCGACTTTGCAGCTGAAAGTAACTACACAACACACTGCAAAACAGAGTTGCCAATAATGCTCTACAAGGCAACGTCCCTTTGCTCAACCTCCAAGGTTGAGACTTCAACTGCTTTTGAATTTGAGCTTTTAGTGCTGCTTTAATCAGCCAGTTTAATCCCCCCCAACAGAGTAGACTTCTCTAAAGAAGAATGCAGTGACAGGTATTTCTATATGCAAACCTGCTTTGCTTCCAGTTTCGTCAGAGCTGTGCTTTCAGCCCATTTCTCTATTGTCTCCTTCTTTACTTCTAATAATGTTTTTGCTACTTTCACGCTGTCTCCTGGATTTGAGAAAGTTGCCCATAATGGTCTTCAAAATTAAAAGCAATGAAGGCAATTACTGCTAACTGTCTAATAAAATAAGGCTCTGCCTTTGGGTCAAGGGCAGAAGAATGTTGCCTGCAAATACTTAAGATTTATGATTTATGTATTTATATAACTTTTTCAAAGTGAAATGCTGTAATCTAACCACTACTCATGTTTCTCTTCCAAAAGAAGGTACCATTCCTTGCAAACTTCGCACATCTTAGCACTGTAAAACTGAAAGGAAGAAACAAAAGGTGCATTTAGAACATTTCTTCTTCCTCCTGCAGGAATGCAACCGCACAATAGCAGAAATGTGAAGGAGATATTAGACAAGTTGCAGTTGTTGTCAAATAAACAGAATAAGAACTATTGTTAAGAATAACTACTAAAGATGAATAAAGAAGAAAAAGCTATAGTTAGCATGATTATGAATGCTTAATCTAACCTTTTTCCTACCCTACTATCAGTTAAAAGCAATTCTGTTTTGTGCATCAGCATTTCGTAGAGAAAATGCCACAAAAATGTGTGTGAATCTGGAAAGAGATGCTCAAGAGAGAAAATCTGACTTTGAAAAATATAAAATGGGTGATTGCCATCAAACTGAGTGCTTCTGAAGCTCATTCTGTACTGTCATACATCACAACAAGAGATCACAGACAAGCCAGCACTAATATAGCTGCACAGACCATATGAAATATTCAGGGATACAGATAAAAGGAAGTGAGGAAGGGGGATTATACTTACACTTTTCATTTACTAGAATGTAAAACTTATACTGAATGTAAACCGCTGCCACAAAGCTAATAAGGGAACAATCTTAACTTCTGTTACAGACCTGAGTGACACCATGTTTCCGAGCTCTGCTGGTAAACTGCGAATTTTATTGGAGGACAGGTCCAGATATACCAGATTGTGAAGCTTGGCAATGTCTGAAGGAATACGGGATAAGGAATTGTCACTGAGATACAAAGCTGTCAAATGGGTCAGTGTCCACAATGATGAACTTAGGCTTCTCACTTTCCCTGTGGAAGGAAGATAACAAAACAAAATAGAACATTTTCAATATAGAAGTTTAGCAATAATTATACATTTTGTAAGGATGTGAGGGGGGGAAAGACTTGAGGGGGAATTGTTTTTTGGCTGTTAATCAGTAAAAATTCCATTAATCACCAATTCTATACATAAAAAACCAGAACAGCACTGTGTAAATAATATTAAGGTTTTGACAGGGATGCTTAGATTGTTTTTCTTTTCCCCAATCCATACTTAAAGGTTTAAACATCTGTCTTTCTCAAGTTCCATACAAAACAAGACATATTTACTACTGCCCATGAATTCAGTAATTAACAGAGACATAAGAAACAGGGTTTTTTTTCAATTCTAGTTTATGTTTAAGATCAAAGATGCTGCCTTGGTTTGCCCCTTATTTCTACGCAACATCTTTCAAACCAAAAATCTTTATTCTATGGCGTTAATCCAGCCAAGAACAGATAGAAGCACTATATTTAGGGTGACTAAGATGCTTAGTTGAGAACATGGATATCCATCTGGCATTCAACTAAAAGCTGCATAAAACTATTGCCAGATATTTAAAAAAACGGTATGATTTTTGTATAAACTGAAGGGTGGAAACACAGGTTTGTGTGACAGAATCAAGATTTTAATGCTGCTGCATGCAAAGAATGTGAGATATCATCAGAAGGTCTCAAAACATTTCTCCTCTCCAAGATTCATCCCCCCACACCAAAGAAGCAGATCCTTTTTCATTTACAGAAGTCATCTCATTGCACCAAAAGCATTAGGAGAACAGTACCAACACCAGTTTGTCCAAGGTAAAAAGCTACTGCTGGCACCCTTTAAAACCCTGCTAGGACTCACCAATATTAAGAATGATCTGGTTAATCTTATTCCAACATACACACTTTATAATTCATTTCTTTATTTTCTTCAAAATAAAACTCGTATTTAGTGCCTGGGGAAAAGCCACACTATATACGTGCAATCTGGGACTTAACCCCTAGTAACAATAGGTTTAATGTAGGTATCATTTCCAGCACGCTATAAGAGAGTGAGTGGCATAAAAGAGCCTGCAGTGAAAAAACTCAGTGATTTAAACAAGAGTAGTTAAAGCATTTGTGGCTTTCTGTATTAAATAACCAAGTATTTTGCAAGGAAAAGTCAGTGTGAACATTAACAAAAATAGTCACATTTTAGTTTGCAAGGCAAATGCATACAGTTCTTAAAGAATTCATGCCGCTGTAATGCTCATTAAGAAATTCTTTGAGAGGTTTTAAACACAAACTAATAGTTCTTTACATTTTAAGAACTGAATAAACACCTTTTCCTCCCTCTCTCAGTGCAAAAAAGTGACTGTGATCAAAAAAAACCCTTGCAGCTGAAAGGATTTCCAATCAACATCACTGATCCATCCTCTGGACTACCTACATCTCTCTTGGCTGGAATCAGTCTAGAGTGAGATTACCAGGCATGAAAGCAAAGAGCCACCGCTTAATGCATTTCCTGTGCAGAGGCAGCAGATGTCCAAGTGGATACCCAAGCCTAATGCTGATACATAATGCCAGCTCCTGAAGCAGCATTTAACCAGGTTTCTGCATTTGTAACCTTCAAGTAAAGAATGGTATTCACGTGTTAAGGCACGTGGCACTTGAAGCAAGATTCAATGATCTGGATGGAAAGACTCTTCACAATTCAAAGAACTCTATTTGTATTCCTCCTTCCATAAATTTCTCTATTGCGCAGTCACTCAGAAACATCACATGGCAACTTTCGCAGACTCGTCAATAATCTTCATATTAAAGTAAAATTTAAGCCTACTTTTACATCACAAAATGTTTTAATTTCTAAAATATCTGCTTGAATTTCCTTGTAAACACATCTTACACAGCAAAACCAGGATTTACTCTACAAATCAAGAGAGACTGGTGTCCCACACCAGTCAGGTTTCCTGTTATGAATTCTGAGCAGTATCTATTTATATAGCCAAACATGATCTGAAAGCTAGTACAGTTCTTGGAGGTTTTGATATTTTTTTAATTTAAATCTTAAGAACAGAGCAAAGATTTACAACTGCTTTTAAACAGAAAAGGTCTGCCTGAATAGAAACTACAGTGTCATGGACTAATAAAACGTTGTTACATTACTTTAAAGTAATGGGATATGACTATCAACCCCAATTGCACCCTCTTCTCTTTGACAAATGAGATCTTAAATCCATGCCCCCACCTACTCCATCTTCTTAAAACACAAACAGCTCACATCCCTCTCATCTTCCCAACTATCTGACATGTTAGGATTCTTCCCACCCACAACTTCTCTCTCTTATAGCCTCCTACTGTACCCCAACCCAGCCTCTTCCCTCAACACATCCAGAGGTTGGCAGCTGCTCCGTTGGCATGTTGCCTCACTTCAAGCTAAGTAACTCCACCCCACACTTCTCATCCAAGCTGTTACTATGTAGGCTACCCTCAGCTTGCAATGAGTTTGTAACTCAGACCATTCCTCAGTTTCTTACCACTTATTTCCAACTCTGCCCAGTGTGATTTCTTTCCGTTGGCTGCTTCCTCTGAGGACATAATTGTGTACATCCTCCGTGGATCAGGTGGATCGTACTTTTCCTTGGGCATTCCTGTTGAGACAAAAAGACAAATAAATATATTATACACTAAGAATTATTTAAAAGGGAATTCTTTAAAAGGTAATTTCCATTTCAATTAAGTTTCACATTGGACGTTCACTCCAAATACTTTTCAAAACTGCAGATACAGATAACCCATGCCTGTCCACAAACTCCACTGAGCAGGCTATAAAACAGACCACCACAGACTCCCGATGCTCCTAGAATGGTAGATGACAATCTAACCTCCCACTCAATAGTTTAGCAAAATCTTTAACCCAACATACAGCTTGTGTCCTTCCATCTTTCATGGATATGTCACTGTGTGCTTCAAAATCAACCCATCCTACTGCAGGCTCATGGTTCTTCAACAATGAAACTTCAAAAAGAGACAATCACCACCACATTCTCTCTCTTACAAATCACAAAGAGAACATTTGACGATGACCTTGACTATGCAACGGTTCCTGGCTTACTGCAGTTACCGTTTTTTTCACACGATTTAGCATCCAAGAAAAGAATTAAGATTTCAAAAAGATCTTCAATTCTTTAAGTCTGCAAAATGACATCTTCTTAATCCAACCCTCTTCCTACTCTTTTCAATCTGGAAATACTATACCTGACCTAGACACTTCAGCCAGCTGTTTAGCACTGAAATTTAATGCAGTTTCACCCACTCACATCATTCCTGATCACTTCACAAGAAATATTTTTGAATTCCTTGTTTCTTTTTACCATACCCAATTAGGGACCGTGAGAGAGAAGTGGCAAAAATTCCTCTCCATGGAGAAATACCTTGCTCCACAATAAAGACCTGTGCTATAACCCTCCTTCTACCATGAGGCAGCTCTCCTCTGTCCCAGGTGAAATGCACATGGGTTTAGTCAGTTTAAGAGGAGAAACACCTTACATAAACTTTGGATAAGCACATACTGTATTAATTTACAAATTAGCTCCATGTTTTCAAGTTACATAGGCCTTCCAATACGAATTGCACTTATCACAAATAAGGGTAATGCTTTTGTGTTGCCCTACATCTGTCTACGAGCTTTTATGGCAAAGACTTCACCATCTTAAGCTGCCTCATCCAAGTACATACAAAAAGGCACAAGCAGCAAGCTATGAAATTATTTATATGAAATAGAGAAATCAAACAATGATGGCTCAAATCACATTTACAAACACACTGCAAGCAATATTATGCAATTATTCAGCAAAATGCATTACAGCATTATAACTACCCAAAACACACTCAAAGAAGCTGTGTTGGTCAAATGAGCACACCCAGGCCTTTTAAGGCTATTTTTTTCGTATCTCTGGACGAAGTGAATACATCAGAAAAGTGTTGTCATTATATAGAGAATAAACAATTAATAACTTCATAAATTAAGATTCATCTATTTACTAGGAAATGTTGTTAAAAAAAGACAATAGAACCCCCCCAAAATTTTTAGCTAGTTCTGCATCTTAATTAAAATAAAGCTTCTAGATACTACACACTTACTTTAATACAACTGTTCTATTAATTCATACTCCTCCTTCCCCTTCCCATTCCCACCACTGCTCAAAACTAATTTCTGCAGTGAAAAGAAATTCTCCTTTTGAAAATGAATTGTGGGTAAGAGGATGAAAGTATAAATAGAGCTAGGTGGAGCTCTGTAAAGAATGAAGGCACTTGAGTACCTGGGGTACCGGAATCACCAAGTGTACTTCTTCTCCAAATTAAGCTTATTAAAGGAGATAAGACTGCATTATAACTACCAGAAAGGTGAAAGAGGAACTTCTCCCTGTAATAATTATGCAACTAGCACAATAATATATAGCAAAGTGTCATACAGAGCATTTCATGCAAAATTGCTATATACAATTACATGTAGCTCACAAAGACCAATGCCACCACGCTCCAGTTTGTCAGGAGACATTAACCTTCCTCTGGCATTTGATGCCTTTACTTCTAGCAGCTCCCTGAATTAATAAATATGTTCCATTTTTACAGGAAATGAAGCAGGTATAGTAGAGAGAGAAACCTCATTCAGTACAGAAACACGAGTGTTCCCCAGAGCACACTCAATCACACGCACTAATTAACAGCCTTGCTCCTACCAGCAGTGTGTCACACCTCACTATCAGAAGAGGATGACATACTTTTCTAGTGGGTTTTGTTAATGTATGCTAAAACAAATAGATTCAAGACTTTGAGGTTTTAACACTGGATCCTGGTAACACCCTGCTACCAGTCTATCCATGGCACTGCCCTACCTCTAATCAAAGTTCCTGCTCTTGCTGGTTTCCCCTCCTCACTGCTACATTTCACAGTGGACAAATGCTTGAGAGCCTCCAGAGTGAAGGAGGTGTCAATAACCAATCACTGACATCAGCCACATCAGAACATTAAGGATATCATCATACCAGGGATTGGTGCATCTTTGTCCATCACTCAACATTTCTCTGCATTTGACAGCCAGGCCAAATTTGAGTTGCATTTTCACGGGTCATCAGTAAACACAAGCACAATACCTTGAATTGTATTTCAAAACTTCACAGTAAAATTACTCTTTTACACATCCTTCCTTCTCCGCCTCCCCACATCCAAACTTACACTCTTGATGAGTGGCTACAGTTCAACGTAAAAGCTGAAGTGAACATGAGATAAAGCGATAGTTTTGTCAGACTCCAGCAATTTTTAGCAAGACCCATAAAATGGTGTTGACGAACCCTGGAGCCACTGATAACTGCAGCTTTCAACTATCATGACAATCATTTTCAAAACAGCTTACACCACCTGTAATTTTCAGTTGCACCAATGCAGATAGTGGAAAGCACCACTGAGCGTTAGGCTGTTACCACATCAGCAAGTTAGCTTGTAAAGGAGAAAAGCTTTATGAACAAAGATGTGACATGGATGTCCAGAGCACACCCCAGACTACATAACTCTAATGAAGAGGCCACTTAAATATGTCTGAATGCAAACTGCTATCTTGTACCAGGTTATTAAAGTTATTTAAACGGCTGTAAAAACAGAAGAGCTTGAGAGTTCACATGTGTCTGCCCATTCCCATGTTGGTCACTCAGTCCCAACACCAAATTAACATCCTTTACTCCAAAGAAACTGAGCTAAATGAAGCCATTGAGGTCAACAGTGCAACAATTCTGACACAGGGAATCAGACCTCGAGTCTTCAAAGCAGCCATAGTTTTAAGCCCTTGTTTGTGCAGAGGGTACGAAGACAAAGGCAGCAGGTCAGGGCAAAGGAGAGCAGGGGCAGAAAAGACCCTTTGGGGAAAAACGCAGGGGAAGGATGATGAGAATGAGACTGTTACTGTACTCCAAAGGAATGCTGACAGCAACAGTGCCACTAGGGATATGGCATCGGGAAGAGCTGGTAGTCTACAGAGTAGAAGCTGCTCAAAGGCCAAGCTGTTGAACTGCTCTGCTAGCTACAGAAGAAAGAAGAGTTCAGACTTTAAAATTGTAAGTGTCCCAGCCTCTGGGCATGTGCGAAGTGGAAGCTGGACTACGAGGTAGTTAATGCTCCACATGACTAAGTAAGCAACCAATAAATAATGCCTCCAACGTGGATATATTATAGTCTGCTGCAAGTAACAGAGCAGAAAAGGTAGTGGCTTTTTTCCTGTCCTTCCCTTCTCCTCTTTTTATTACATTTAGAAAATGATGGGGAGAAGGAATTAACCAGGCAGGTGAGCAGGGTTTTTCTGAATAAGCCGCAAGGTGATTGCTTTTAAAAACAAAACATCAATAGAAATACTGCAGTAGTTCTTAATTTCCTGAAATTCTTTCTGTAATACCACAGATAAACTAACTCCGTTTTAAAACTGAATGTATTACACAACTCCTGTAGGCCAAGTACCATCGACCCTTTATAGTATTAGTTTTGCTACAGATGTAGGTATGAAGTTTTCCCCCAAAAAACTCCCCTAAGATCAGCTTCCTCCACAGCAAAGTTTAAATGAGGCAAAGAAAACCTGAATCCCAGAACTTCATAGAAAACAATGAACAAGTGAGAGCAGCAGTGGTTAATGTTCAGACACAACTTTATCCCATCTAATCAACTACTCTGAAATAAATATTTCAACACTTACTAAGCAGCATCTACAAATCCCATTTACAAATATGCAAACAGCCTTTAGAAATACTTCAAGATTACTATGTTGAAGCATGACAACTCTGTTGATGACATCTTTCGACGTCCCTTCCCTCCTTACTTGGTATTACTTATCACTAATAAACTAATGTAGATTAGGAGATAGCAGGAGGAGGAAGTAAACAAAGTAGCACTACACCTAATCAAGTGCACAATTACTCCAACTTCTTGCTACTTTAATTAAAAATGCTGAATAAACTATACAAATCTAGAACTAACAAAGAAGTAACAAGTTAATTGAAGTAGATTTTCTACTTATTGATGCAGAACAAATAAAATTGCCAAATAAATGACTTTTGCACTACTGAAAAGTAGCAGGACAGGAAGCAACCTACAGCACTTTCTATTCATTATAAACCATTAAGTTACTTAGAGATTTCATAAGAAAATGACAGCACATGAGAGGCTTTTTTTCTTGCCTTCTTTCTCCAAACCCAAATAAAGGAAGCTCATCCCAGACCAGCCATTTGTTGTCTTGTGCCTTTAACTTTTTCCATGCAACCCAAAGTTTCATCTGAAAATGGGTTCCGATGAGTTCCCTTACAAATGTGTTTCTCAGATTGACCAATATAGCCTGAATCCAAAGTTAATTTAGAATCCTCATCACATACCTACCTCCCCAACAACAGCCACATACAGTGCAGTTTTACAATGCATGAAGCAGAACTAAACTGGTCCTGCTGCAGTTCCTTCCTCCCCGGACTGCGTATTTCCACTTCACTCTTGCATCAGCACTGACTTTTCTCTGATAACAAAAGGAGCTGTTGAAGAGAATTAAAGTGGCCAAAAGCTAAGGGGGAGGAGGGGAAAAAAAAAAATAGTTATTTGAGGGTACCTTTCATCCTGTATCATTATTCCTGTATAGCTGCAATGTATGTGTGGACTTGCAGCACAGCTGTTTATGGGATTAAAATCAGGACAACAACATAATTGTTTCTGGACACACCTACCCCAAAATCTCTTCTAATACAGCAGGAAGCAAAATCTTGCTTTCCACTACCCATGCATCGGTTAAATAGTAACACTGAGCAAAGTCTGAAACCCTAACTGAAGGCAAAGTACACTGCTTTTTAGATAAAGTTGTAGCAGTTCAAGCAATGTACAGCCTAATCAGAAATGTCAGCCTGTATTTAAAGGGTTAATCTCTACTGTTGAGCTTTGTTAGGAAGAAATTACTGCTTTAAACTCCAAACAGTGACCCTCTTCAAAGGGAGCAGTATACCCAAAGGACAACAACTGAGCTTGGAAAAAAAAGTCTTTAAGGTAATTTCATGGTATTATAGTTCACTTTTTACTATAAAATTAAAGATATGCTCATTCCCACTGTAGGTCCCATGACCCATTCTTTAAACAAGTGCTTTTCCAAAGTGAATCAAGCTTACTGCTTCTACTCTCCTATCATTGGTGGCACTTTACCACCAAAATATGCATTTCCATGGGAACTTAATTACATTTCAGCTTCAAGTACAGGCACGCAAAGCAACAACGTAAAGGCTGTCCCCTGGACAGCATGACATGGCACAACATTTGTTTTCTCCCTGTAGAAAAGCAACAAAACCTTGAACATGCTTATGATAAAGGTCAGTCCTACACAATTTACACTCGTCAGTTGAGTCAATGACTGTATTTATCTTCAGTCTGTACCACGCACGGGCAAATTAGATAGTGATCTTAATACTGGAAAATGAAGGGAAAAAAATATTCATGGTCTATATACCACGATGAGGAAAGGAAGCAAACAAGAACCTAGCTAAATCTTAAGCGCCAAGCAATATAAATTTCATGTACTTCAGCAAAGCTGTTATTTGGGACCACCCCCTTGGACCTAAACTGCCTTTCTGCATGCCTGATGCTGTTCCTACTAAGCCTAAATTTCATGTCAGTCTTATTTCTATCAATGTCTTATTCAGAACATACTAAATTATAACTTTGGGGTTTTCAGTAAATCTTAACATACACCCACAGTTCTAGATTTCCCCGTTACTAGCCATAATATGGCAGAACACTTGCATCCTGCTATGAAATACAGCTTCTGGTTGTATTTTGCTACAATACATAACTGTGCAAGTAGATAAAGCAAAGTTCAGAAATGCAGGTGTAAGTCACAAGCTAAAAGAAAAGAAATTCATAGAATCAAACTGTAATTTTTAATCTTAACTGTATTAAAGCTTCCTCAAAATAGAGGAATCCATACTAAAAGCACACTACAGCTGAAACGACAGATACTCTGACACTGAACAAATCTGGAGACTTGCTTATCTACTGAAATACCACCTTACATGTGACTTTGCAGAAATGAACGAGATTGCGCTATTGAAATATACACAAAGAAAACATCAGTGTTGCAAGGAAACGCTGATTTTCCTACCAGTATGATACTTTTAGGTAAATATCAAGCCTGTTGTGTAAACACCTATTATTTGTTGACTAGCGCAAACACTCTTGGCATTTCATTTCAGAAAGGCTGCTCCAAGTACTTTCTGTTGTTTTTACAGCAAATACATAGTAATGAAAAAATAAGACTAGGAAAAACCCAATTGGGAATTAAATATTAGCACCTGAATTTGTCAGAATATATGCTGTGAATTAAAGAATTCCTTTTACCTACTGTGGGAAGGGATGGTGTGTCACAGTTGTGTGCACAGCAGAACTGGAGCAGCACAAGAATTGACTCCTGAAGTGTTCCTCACCCCTAAGAGACTCAACTATAACATGTGGGAAAGCATCAAGATCCCTTTAACCTCATTTATAGCTTAATGTTGGAATAATCTAAAAAATTAAAAAACACTATAGAGTCAACCCAAAGTCAATTGATTCATTCCAAGTGCTTCTTCACTTGGTAGGATTACATTTTAGTGGCTGTTAGCATATTAAGATTTAATGGCTTCATCAGGGAAGTAATGCTTCTTCATCATCTTTTGAAGACTTCTAAAACTAGAATTTCACATGACTGCCAATACAAAGCCACAAGTTACCCTTCCTCTTTTTCTGACTTAGATAATGCAGTGGGATGTTGAACATGCATTACAAATAGGCAATGATAAATACAAGATACTGATTAAGTCAACATGCATTAGTTCATGTGAGTATATCTGGAATATAATTAATCGGGAGTTCACTGATTTCGCACATGTGAGTTTTACTACAGAAAACTCAGAAGTTGACAAATGCATTAATATTCTTTAAAAAGCTAAAAATTCATCAAGCTGTAGCTGCTCTGCAAAACCCTTATCTAGCCAAAGCTTACTAAAATGAGACATAACCCTCCTGAAAATTAAGCAAATCAAAGCATCCCGTTTCAGAACAACTGGGCCATAAATGTCAAAGGATGTATTTGCTGTTTCCAACTCAGGAAAACTCAGAATACAGAGCTATACAGCACTGACTAGATCAGGCTTAACATTTTGTTAAGTGCAAAACCCAGTCAATTAATATTTTTAAGATCATATTATTAAGTTTTGACCTATAGGTATTTCAAATTTAATTAAGGTTTCTTTGTCCCTCTAACCTACTTGTTTATAGAAATGCAAACTGGATGGTTACAAGGTGTGGAGTAAGAATAGGGAGATAGCAGTTTTCTAAACCTCTACTTCTGCCCAGCTCTACACCCCTGCACTCCACTTGGAGTCACCATTTCCTATCAGATGAGCAACCTGCAGCCTAATATTTAATGGTGTACCTGTAATGCCCTAAGCCTTGAAAGGCGTGAATCTACCATAGTTTCAGCAGGGCAAAGGAACAATTTTCACTTCCATGTTCAGTTACTACAAAGACAGTTTTGGGTTCAAAAGAGACTATGAAATGGTCAGAATACAAAAGGCATAACCCAGCGAGACAGCCTTGACTGCTCCATCTTCTAGACAGATCTACAAGATAAAGTAATCTATCTGACTCATGATAAAGAACTTAAATTCCCAACCTTTACCCTACACAACATCTAATGATTACAAATACTATGTCCAAATGTTCTCACTGTAGCATACGCACAGTTGAGATGATTAGAACAGTGCTTAATTATCAGCAATTGTATGTAATTATGCCTATAGTAAAAGGCTACTGTATGCAAAACAAACATTAACACAAAACCAAATGGCAAAGCAAAGGCTGACCTTTAACTGGTATCCCTAGAAACGCTTCGGCTAGCTAACGAGTACTACACAACAGTCACATTTTTGCAGTTTCTATTTTAGTATATGCGGAAATGCCAATACATTAAAAGATCAGTCAGGTTCCCTAATTTAAGAATTTATTTGCTTTACGTAACTATATACTTTACAAATAAGATGGAACCTAAGATATCAACTTTAAAGGGAAGAGCTCTATGATTAAGAATATAGCTTCAAGTTTTAAAAATGCAGATACACAATCAGGCTGAGGTGTAAAGCTTCATCAACAAGAAGCTTTAGGAGAGCTGAGAATGATCTTTCATCTTGCAACATTAACACACACCAACTCTCACTCCACTGGTTGTGTCCAGAAATCTGTACCTGACGATTTAGTTATGTTTCTTCATGATACATGGAACATTAATTCTTGTTTACAGTAACTACTGCACAATTTCTTATCTAGAGCCAGCTCAGTAAGCTATTCTAAACACCAGCACATATACCACAAGGTTCCTTACCACATTTTCCTTTATGCGTCTGCAGAATACTTAACCACATTTCTGTTGTTCTGTGGGTAAAAACATGAAGTCGCCACACAAAACATTCTTCTCTTTCTTAGCCCTGCAAGACAACCTAGGAGTAAGAGATAACCTAGCTACCTTCAATGAAGTTTGGACATGAGCTCATTTTCAGCATTCCTGCTACAGATTTGAACAAGAGCTTTATAAGGCAGGATCTAAAACCAGAAATGCTTGCCTTCAAAAAAAAACACAGTTTCTAGGTATTTGAATGCTTGTTAATATTACAATTGCTACCTGAAGTTCAGGATATTAAAGAACTTGTCCATGCAGTTCACGCTCTAACCCATTTAGCCACATCCTGATAGAAGCAACCAGACTATTCATAGATTGTTTTTACTTCAAATTAATTGAACAAGTCTGAGAATGTGTTCCACAACCACATGCTTGTGCAGCAAAGCCAGCTTGACATTTCTTTCCTGTCCCCGCGTATCACTTCATCGCTTCTCTGTGTTGATGCTGCTGTTTGTGAGATGATGCTGAAAACCAATGATATACAGTGTTGGTGGTTTAAGAAAACAAAACAAAAATAAGTACCACCACTCCAGCCACGTCACTGGTTGGTTTCCAGCATTACTTCACCAACAGTTGCACTTACGTAAATTATGTGGAGTTAATGTGCAACCAAAACAGCTGCTTTCCATGTTCTGCCTCTAGAGAAAAGTCACATCCTACACCAGAAGAAACCATAGGGTGACCTAGCCCTTTGCTCCCTACACCAAAAGCACCTATGCCATGACTGAGAATTCCTTTATGATGAGTTCTTGTATCTCCAGAGGTGAATCTTTCATGATGTTCCTCAGCAAAGCCTTCCTAGTTTTAGTTATTCTTCATACACAGAGATTATTCATTCCCAAAAATATTTATTTACAGATGAATTGTTATTAAAGCAGCATTGACACTCCATCATCTTAACCCACAAGACCTTTGCTTTGTCAGGTAAAGCACTTCTGCTGGGTGGGCAATTTTTGAAACTTCTTTAGAAGAATATCAAGAGTGTTAACGATCAGAGTTCTGCACAAAGCATCTTAATACTTAGTATTTAGCCATCACAATGCCATCTCTTTGTTCTGACAGGTGATACAGATCAGACAGCATACACAAACCTAGCGGCATTTTAGTTCAGTTTCAAGCCTTCCTGTCTTTGCAGATGCTGGTTCCATGTGGGTTTTGTTCCAAAAAGCATAAGAGAGGATCTGTCTCTGAAGCACAGCCAGTGCTCAGATTTTTTTCCTGATCCCTGACTCTACCAACTGATCTATGCAGAGATATACTTTTATGGAGCACCACTTATGTCAGAACAACCTGCAGCATCCATGCCTCACTCATCAATATACTGCAAAATAGCTCAAGCAGTAAAGCTGCACAGATCGTTTATAATATGCAGTGTACTAAATTATGTCATACTTCATGGTCTTCTAACCATAGCAAGATGCGGTACCTTAATGACATGAGCTATCACTCAGATTGCTTCAGCATGTTCTAGAAACCTCAAGTTTCCACACTGAAACTGCTGCTTTGATAAGGAAAGGGGGAAGCTCAAAGAGCTGAAGGAGGCCTTGGAGATACTAGTAATATAAAACAGTATAGAAATGTTAGGACAGCCTTAAGGCGAGAAGCCACTTTACTTGAGGAGTAAAGGTTGCATATCTGGAAAATTAAGTAAGACAGACAAGAGAGCTATCAAAACATCAAGGCTGTGATCACAATGCTGAGATGGCAGCTTCCATAACATATCCCACAGCTTTCCATGTCTAAAAAAAAATAACCCAAACCCCAGCCTCTTCCTGCAGACCCCCATCACAGCATAAACTAGAATACTAACAGCAAGTTCTAAAGTAAACAACTACATCTATATTTTCTACTCCTACTCCCTTCCCCGATTCCTTCACTTCAAGCCCTCCGAGGCATTAACAAAAGGATTCATGTTGCAGTCTTACAAAAGAAAAAACTGACTTGTTGCCAACATTTTTTTTCTTTAAATAAAGCACCATCTTGGAAGTGTAATTAGCAGCTCAAAAGTACACAGTAAGCATTTAAACTGCTTTTTTCTATGGGACCTGCCTAAGCATTTGTAAACTCTTCAAGACTTCAGCTGTAGGGTAGGAATTATGAGTGCAGGCCCCCAAGCTTATGCCAAGCTTCCCTGCTGAGTGGACTTGTACAACCCTATTTTCATGTAGGAACATAAATTATGTCACTTAATACAATGGTAATAATCTTGTAAGATATTGTACAATAATCACACTTCCAAGTGTGAAGCACCAACACTGAAGAAGGAATACAAAACAGATGAAACCCTGCAGTGACTCAGTTTGAGCAATTTATGTATAAAGCTTTCCAAAGTACACCATGGAGAAGCCTAAATTTAGACTGGATTCAGTACCATTTGTATTTTGACACTGAAAGTAGTGTAAAATCTCAATATACAGATTAAAAAACCTCAGCTAGGTTTATGCAACAGGGCAAGGCTCAACCTCTGCTTCATGCAACTACGACTAAAATCCATAGATAGGGTCTGTTGAGATTATTCTCATGGGGTTTTAAGGCCAATGGTAGCTTTTTCAAACTCACCATACACAACTGTAACCTTTGAATGCTTTACATTCCTCCTAACACACACAAAAAAACAACTATGGAAATAAGCAACATTTCTTATACATTCATCTAATTCTCAAGACTGAAAGGCAACTTCATTCATAAAGATGTCGCCTGCGTATAATCTTTGCTGAATGTGGCACCATTTGGGCCAGGGATGTCATAGTACAGACTACACATGTACATGTGTACAGCCAAAATTACATGACAAAAACCACAAAATAACTTAAAATTCAAGTCTGTTAGCAAACAGAAGCAGGGCCTCTGCTTTCAGGGACTGAATTCTGGTTCACCCCCTGGCATGGTGGTAATCCAAGTAATAAGGCACACTGCAATGAACCAAAACACTTGTTTTTTTGGTGCTAGACTAACAGGACCATTATTACTTACATTGCCATGTTTTTAAGAACAGATGCTTATGCCCATCTGTTGGGAAAGAATTTTTAGTTTGCTCAGACTTGGCAGCACTCAACCCCATTTTAAAGACAGAGGTTTCCATTATGACCACTATACTTGCTCAGAAGAATATCTTCCTAATATCTAGTACAGCCTGATCTTACTTTTATCTTGAAAAGTACTAAGCTCATTCAATTTTTGCCTCTTCAGAACATGTTCTCAAGTCTCCACATAAAAAACATCAAAAATATTTACCTGCCCGTGCAATATCACAGTCTCATCTATCTATTTCAGCTCTTCCTCTAAAATTCAAGCAAAGTAAAAGGCCTGAATACATCAAGACTGAATTCAGAGTCCAACTTCAAAATGCAAATGGAAAGGAGATGCACAGTAGTATCCTTTTTATAAATGGACTGATCCAAGCAATTCAGATGACAAGGGAACAAAGAGTTAATCCAAACGCAAAGGACTCCAGTAATGGCATAAATAAACCCCCACAGACGGCTTCATCACTAGCAGCAAACTCCACCGAATCCAGATGAACCAGCAGGAAGAACAGAGGGTGGATAATCCTGTAAAATTACCCCAGTGGAAATGTTGATAAATTCCCAATTACGAGACCTGCTCTAGAAAAAAAACAAATGCAAGATACAATACAATTACCAGTCAACACTTGCACATCTTCGTGTTTAAGCCAGACAAATACCACAGGTATTTCTTAATCCCTTGAATTCTGAATTACTTGCCCATTGTGGTGAAATCTAGATTAAGAAAATAAGCCCCAGAAGTCAAAGGAAAAAAACCCAGATGAGCTGGAACTCTTGTTACTAAGCAAACACCCATCTGTGAAGCTGCATTTTCAATAATGAAACCGAGAAGTTGTATTTTCAGCAATACAAGTGCATGTATTTCACTAATACAATTTTCTATACGTTTGCAGAAACAGGAATTTGTATTCAAGGAAAAACACACCACCAAACTAAACAAACACAAAAGAACCCTCAAACCCTTTGCTTTACAGCATTTGCTCTGAATATATTTCTTATATTACAGAAGAAGAAGTAGCTTCCACATGGATTTTTAGTCTGTGGAAAACTCGCTGATAAAATATACGCTCGCAATCTATCCATACATCAAGACACGGACAGGTGCGCAGTTACCTATTTTTCCAAAGCCTTGTCTGATCCGAGGCTTAAAATTCGCCATAAAACTCTAAAGGAGAGAAGCTTGTCCTGCGAGCACGACGGCAGATGTGGGGGCCGTGGGCGCCCGCAGGCTGCACGCGATACAGGACTCCCGCACCACTTCCAGCCCCCGCTCATCAATCCGAGCCGAACAAACCCCCCCCCCCCCGTCCCTTCCTAATTACCTTAATTACCACACGCCCTGTCTCACGCACCCCACCGCCATCCCCCGCCCCAATTCCCCTCTGTTTATCCCTGCATGCGTCCGTTCCGCGGCCTCACGTGCCGGCGCGCGGCCCGCCTCCCGCGCTCTCCTATTGGCCGCCGGTGCTGACAATCACACCCTTACGCCACCGCCGCCGTTTCCCTCCGCCGGAACGAGCCAGGGCCGCTCCGGGCCCAGCGCGGCCTCGGGTCCGGCCGCCGTCGGTAGCTCGGTGACAGGCAGCGCGGCCTGCCCGCTACGGGAGCGCCTCAGCGGCCTTCGGAGTGTGCGGGCGGTTGGAAGCCGTGCGCTGAGGGCGGACGGGCAATTAACCAGCTGATGTCATTTCCCTCTGCCTTTGTTTAATTATTTTAAACTCAATTGCACAGTGAGGGAAAAAAAAATAAAAAATAATAATAAAAAAAAAAAAACAACACAAAAAACTCCAGGCTTCCAGATGCCATTAGACTAATTTCTTTTAATTGCCTTCCCGATGCAAACACACCCGGGCTCCCTGCGTGGCGCCGCCCGGCCCGGCCCCCTCCCGCACGCCGGGTGGGTGTTTACGGGCCTCGGCCGGGGTGCGAGGCCGGGCAAGTTCCCGGTGGCGGACCGCCGTTCCCCTCTTCCATACCAGGCGTTTCCCACCCGCTTTCCCCGGGCGCGGAGCCTCCCCCCGGGGCGTCCCCGCAGCAACAACTGCCTGAGGCTCAGCGCTTCCTCCCGTGCCCCCATAACCCCCTCCCCTCGGAACCCCTTCACACCCGGAGGGGCCTCACACCCCCCCCATGACACCCCCAAAACGACGCGGGGCGGGGGTCGCACCCCTCAGCCCAACTCCGACGGAGGCTCCCCCCGTTGTAACACCGCCGCTCCCTTCCCCCATAGCGGCTCCCCCCGCGGAGCGCTTCCCCCCTCCCGGCAGGAGCCGTGTCCGTCCCCCCGTCCATCCCTCCCTCCCGGCGAGGCCCCACAGCCGCCCCCCGCGATGGGGCCGCCCCTACCTGTGGCTGCAGCATCCCCGTCCCCCCGCCGCCCTCGCTCCGCCGCCTGCCTGGCTCTTTGTTTCCTGCCGCGGGCCGGACGGGAGAGCAGCTCCCCCCCGCCTCCTCCTCACACTCATTGAAAGCAAACAAGCGTCATGGCGGCGCTAGCGGCGGCTGCGGGCGGGCGGACCGGCCCTCCTCCCTCTCCCTCCTCCTCCTCTTTCTCTCCCTCCGCCCCTCCTGCCCAGGCCTCCCGCACTGCGTGCGCGCTGCGTGGTTGCGGTGCGGAGCGCAGGGTTAGAGGGGAGCAGGAGGCTCGGGCGGGAGGTGCGGTGAGGCCGTAGGGGGATAAAGGCTCTGGGGGAGGCAATGGGAGGGTGTTTCGGGGTACCTCAAGGTCCTGGGGAGGTAGGAAAGTGGGTGCAGGCAACGTGCCAACTGCATCGTCAAACACGGAACTGTTGTAAACGGTGTATCGCAGGTAAACGGTTTCTAGCAAGGAAGCCTGGTTAAAATAGTCGGTTGAAAAAGAACTTCAAATTCTCCTACAGAAGTCTGGATCAGGAAGTCGAACTTGCAGTGGGTGTGCTCAGAGAAAAGGCAGGAGGTGTGATATTAACGCTTTGTAGGAAAGAGGACCTCTTACGTGTTTGTGTCTTTAATATGACAGTTGTAGAATAGTGTTGACTGTGAAATGGCCACCAAAATTGCCATCAGCACCTCTGAAGCTCAGGTTACGGCTCACATCATCTCCCTTGAACCGATAAATGGATGTGTACCAAGATACTTGGAAAAATAAAGGAAATTCCTGTTTTGTTGTTACTGCAATACTTTACAGTAAGATGAGAGATGCTAGGTGAAGTGATGGGGTGGTAAAGCACCATCCCTGGTGTAGTACTGGCCAGAATCATTATTACTGACTTCCAAATGAAGGATTTCCTCTGATTTTCAGAGAGTTAGAATGTTGTGGCAGCAAATGTGTGCTTGCTTGCCACCACCTCATCAAAAGGAGTAATAAAGACATTATCTCAGATACACGACCCTATTTCTGAACTGGAAAAGCTAAGTTAGAATTGAGGCCTCATCTGTTTAGGTGTAACTGGATATATAGCTGGAAATAAATGGCACTCATGCTCCCTTTTAACATGATAATGTGATGGATGCCGCATCCCTGGCAGTGTTCAAGGCCAGGTTGGAGAGGGCTGTGAGCAACCTCCTCTAGTGGAAGGTGTCCCTGCCTATGGCAGGGCTTCGGCACTAAATGATCTTTAAGGTTTCTTCCAAGCCAGAGCAGCCTGTGATTTGAAAAGGAGGGTGGTACCTGGTCCTACTTCTGAGGAACACCAGCCACCATAAAGAGCAGTGCTCTGAGAATAATAACCTTGATACATACTGTGCCAAGCCCAACTGCAGAACGTCCTCTGTCAGAAGGTTGAGCCCTTTGGCACTTTGTTGGAAATAATCCTGCTATACTTCAGATTTCCCTTCAATCTCATCATATCACATGTCTGAAATGCTCTTGGATGATAAACTATCCCCTCGCTGCGTGGCGCAGTCCTGCACTACAGATATCTGAGCTAGCTCCGTTAAGGGATGCGGCATGGCTCTGGCAGAAGCACCGTATCTGCTTCCCAGGCTTGGCTGGCTCTGCAGAGCTGACAGCCATTCAGAACTAACTTGAGTAGCTCTACATGTCATGCTCCTGCACTACGTGTCTTTTCTTTCCGATAACCAGCTGTCCCACACATTCTTCACTTAATACTTTCTAGGTCAGATATGGCCTCAATAGACTCTATCGTTTTGCCCAGAGCTAATTCTCCAAAAGCAGTAGGAAAGTCTTTGAATACGTTGCAGGATTTTCCAGGAATTGCTGCTCAGCAAAGAAAATTCAGCTGATCATTTTTTTGATGTCTCGAAAAATGCTTGCAGGGAAAATTCATCCCTTAGGGATGGATGCTGGAGTAATATTACAGCAGACTTGGAAGGGTGTACTGGTGACGGCCTGCAAGTGGAGAACAAATGGCAGAAAATACCAAATAACTGAGATAAGCAAGAAGGAGCATTAGAGAAAATGATTTTAAAGCAATTAAAACATAATTCTGTGTTATTGCCCATTACATAGACTAACAGGAGATCACAGCAATTTGGCAGATTTCAAGTTAATTAACTTTATGATAACTTTACCAGTTATTTCTAAAGAAACGAGCAATATTTGAAGAGTCTAAAGATAAAGCTTTTTGTGTCAAAGTTTCCTTTGAGCTGCCAGCTTGCCTGTGTTGTTTGAGACAACAGAGCAAAGCAAAACCAGGTATGTGGGGGTTTTATTTAGCAACTGTTACGCTCCACTGCGTTTCCTGTGCAGAAGTGCTGCTGCTCATCTGTACGTATGATTAACTTTTGCTCCGTGAAAGTGTTATCAGACCTGTAACCAGGCAAACAGCCGAGCAGATGGCCAGTGCCAGTATCAGTGTTTCTGGTCTGGGTGCTTAATGAGATCTGAGAGTGTAACATGAGCCTCTTTCATTTTGTCGGTCTCACATGGCAGATATACTTGGTGCAAGTGCTCTTGTTGCTCAAGGTCACAGATTCATCAATCAAAAGAAGAGCCCTTCCCATTAATTTTTTACCTGCCTATGACCGTTTCCGTACATTTCAGGGGCTGCTGTGTTATGTGGAGTGCCATTATCCCAAGTCTTGGGACAGTACTGCTCTTAAAGACAATCAAATCAGAGCAGAAATTAAGTCACTTCTTAAAACACAGTGTTAAATTTACCGTACTCTATGTGTATGCTTTCATTCATTAACCCTAAAACCTTTTAGTGCTGGGGAATAAAGCTTCATTTGGGCCAAATGCTGATTTTGACACACAACCCTATGTCCCACAGAATGACAACCCTCCTTGCCTTACACATGGAGAATAGAGTATTTGCTGTGAGTAGTTAAAACCTCTTAGCACCCTTGTGTCTCCCCTCCATGCATACATCCAAGGCTGGAGCTGCAAGTTGCCTCAGAGGGCTTGAGGAGGGCTACTTGGTCCACCTTATGAATGCTGACAGCTGTTTTGAGGTCCCATTGTCACCATGCACTGACAGAGGGATGTGAAACCTGCGGTAAAGAGTTGTCTTTGTGGCTGAGCTATGGTACATTTTGCTTTGTTTAAATTGCCAAATTTGGTGAAGGTGCACTCTTGAAATACCTGCATAAGATTGTGCAGTAGAGGCTTGTTTGACTTTTAAGTTCTTTGTGGTAAAAGATGTAGTCTTCATCCTGCATGGCTCATACATGGTGGGTGAGCTGAAGAGACATCACCCGTCCTAAGAGAGAGTAGGTACAGAGCTGTCATGGCTTGTGAAGGCTCTCATGTCTGGGGTTACAGAAGAGGTGAGCAAGGCAAGGTCCAGCCCTCTCTGTTCCCTCTGGAAATGTGGAAAGCCCAATGTAAAGAGAGGCAAGAAATGAATCAGGGGAGGAGACCAGAGTTATAGCAAAGCAGGAGAGATAATGTGGAAGAAGGAAGGGAATAACTGGTAGGAGTAGAGTCTTCCCAGTAGGAGAGCAGAGCTAAACTATGGTCTACATATTCAGCATATCCAGGTAGAGAGTCAGGATCTGAACTGCAGGGTAACTTCCACAGCTATTGAGAGCAGTGGGAGCACTGCTCTGAACATGGGATGTTCTTACAGTGACAGGTATGCTTGAAAAATGAGGGCTTGGAGCACTCATATTGGAACACTCGTATTGCACATCTGAAAGCATCGCATGCTTAATGATTTCAACCTTAAGCTTTATGGCCCGTTCTCCATCGACTGAGTGAATGTAAGAGCATCTTCTGTCACAGTTAGATAGTAACGATAAATCTTTGGTGTTTATTGAGCATTAAAGCTACAGTGAAAGCCCCATCAAAAAGCATTGAGGCAATTAATATTCCTGCTTTCCTCTGCATGGAATGGAGTTCAGTGGTTTCCAGAAGACTTGCATGTAAAAAGATAATTGAAAACTCCCCTTATGCATATCCACAACAAAGCTGAATTAAGGAATCTTAATCCTGGGATGGCACAATTTGTAGGTAAGGGCTTTGCAGCCTTAGTGTTACTTTAATGCACATTGTTACACAAAAATGGTTTAAGTACTTAAAAAGAAGTTGAATATGATCAAAAGCTTTCTTTCTGGAAATATTTGCATTTAGCATGAAGACTTCCATAGCAAGAGAAGAATTTCTAACTCCTTTTTGCCAGTTATGGGCTCTATTATTCAACTGTGCCACCACCTGAGGTGCTTGTGTGCCACATTTAAACGGCTGCTAAAATTATTTTGACGTTTGATATGTTATCAGGATGGTAACAGTTTAAAATATGTACTGAATCCTGTTCTCCACCTTAAGCTTGCAGGTCTATAGGGCATTTAGTCATTAATGCGTGTGCCTATGCACTATACTGCAGTAGTGAAGTAACAGATCTAAGAAGACCAAAATTCTTACTTGTCCTAATCAAATATTAAAATCTGAACATTATTAAGAAGCTGGACTCATGAACCGTGATGTGGTTTTCCTCATTGCTATTTTTTAGGCTGATTCTTATACATTTTTGTCTCTTGAATCACCTCTCCAACTCTTGGTGACCTTTCTTCATGATGACCATAACCAAAACTAAGTTAATGATACGCAAGAAAAAGGTACAACCTGCATGCATTCATTACATGGGCGGAGCTCTTGGTTGCATTCAAAGCAGTGTAAAAGGATCTTACAAAGCTTTGCCTTTCATGGCATGAGCTTTTGTGCATGTGAGTGAATAGTAAAAATTGCTATGAAATACTTGAATGCCCAGTTATGGAGTTACAACTGAGAGGATAAATGCGGCATTATTGATGTAAGATGGAAGGATTCACATTAATGGAAAGCCAGCTGCTCAAACTACCCATCCATCTTTTTTGTCCTTTCTAAAGTGTCCTTTTCTTTTTGTACCCATTTTGGCGGGTTTTTCCCTTCTTCTGTCAGCATCTTATTTCCCTGTCTTTATTCAGTCTTGCTTTCTATGCTTTTCTCCAGCAACAGAAACATATTTACTTGCAAGCTGATCCCATCTGTGCTCCTGTGTTGTAAAGCTTCCCCCTGCCGTGGCACTGCGTGTCTGATTTAGTTTGGTACAACTGCTCGGAAGCTCCAGCCTTCAGGAGTGCCAGGATTCCACACTGTGGACCAGACAGGCAAAGTACTGTCACTTGGGCATGGCTTTAATAAAAAGAGGGTGTGTGGTTTTTCTTGTGTAAGGACATGCAGTGACACTATAATTATTTGATGCCTGATAGTTCAGTGACATGGAAGACTGCTGAACTTTTAACTTAATTGGGTCTTCTCATGCTCGCACTGTTTCCTGCTCATGAACCAGGATAAATGGGTACTATAACTCAAATATACACTAAGCTGTCCCCACTGCAGTCTCATATCTTGCAAATTAAGTAGGATCAGGACTCAGAAGAGGTAATGAAGGAGACCTATGTCCTGGAGGAAATTACCTTGAATTACAAAATGATGGTTTCTCTCTTAATAAAAGAAGACCAAATGCTCCAGTGCGACACCAGGGAACTCTTCAGTTTATAAAGGTACTGTCTTTCAGGAAATACATATGGTAATCCAGCTGTCATGCATAAATTCTCATTTGAGGCCTGATCTAATTCCCATTGAAGTAGAGATGGACTCAACCTACTTAAATTTCTCCATGCAGTTTCACGGCTTTCCACTGTCTTCATCTGTTGTATCACATTACTGTGTGTGGGTAGAGTTGCCACATTCCACCCATGACACAACTGTTTCAGTGGCAAGTGAAGTGATATGTGCATATGGTATATGCAGTCTTTACACAAACCGTATGCTTTCAGACAGCTATCTATGCAACTGGGAGAAGTTATGGGGGCTTTTTGAATATAAAGTCCATTTGCTACATTATTAGAGGATATTGCAAACTTTGTTTATCATACCCATGACCTTACTTCTTATATTTGAGAGATGGAATGAGTGATTTATTGTGTACTTTCTGTAAATGAGTAACTCAGTTTAATAACTTTGAATAACAATAAAATGGTTGCGTGAAGATTTTAGAATCAATCTCTTCAATTTTCTTATTTCTTTCATCAAACCTTAGGTCCAAATTTACTTATAGAACAGTGACTTCATGTAATTTCCAATTGCAGTTATACATAGTCTTCCTTTTGGTACCTGTTATACATTTCCAGTATGTTAAATGTCCTCATTGCTGAATGAATATTCATCTGGAGAGTTTTGGCTGAGTGCAGTCTCTAATGGGGAAATAAAACCTCCACTGAATTTACAAAGTACACTTTAATCATGAAGCTATTATAGGCACTAATATTATTTTTTTCCATTGGCAGTTACAAAAAAGTACAAAATGACTGGATAAATTAAGCTAGTAGTTAAGTGTGGATGTTTCTGTATTATCTGCATTGACAAAATACTTTCCTTAGGACATTAGGTTTGCAGAGGGGGGACACAACAAAATACTGGATGAAAACCCAACACAGCCAAAATGATTAAATACCAAATCTCTGCAGTTTCTCATGGAGCTACATCTTAAATCACATCCGTTCTGCAGAGCTGGTTCCGTTGCTCTGCGAGTAGGATTCACCTAAGTAAGCACAGGGAAATACGCGTGTGAGCTGCTCGCTGTGATCTGCCCCTATAGTTAGTGGAGGTTACAAGTACACATCCTCAGGGCTGTAATTCCTTTTTGAGGCTTTGAAGGCAGGTATTGGAGCTGAGAATATGAAACTGGAAGAGGTTTGTTTCCGAGCACTGGGAGACCTCAGTGAGCTGAACGAATGCAGAGTATTCACTGCTGCAAAGGGGAGAGAGTGACTCAGTGTCGAGAACTGCACTGGCTAAAAGGCTGCACCACAGAATGGCATTTGCTCAGAGGAAGATGGAAATCCTTGCCTGCTTCTCAGGTGATCTCTACAGGTGACAGGGAGAAAATTTGTCCAGCGTTTACCGCTGGTGTTTGGTGTGGTACGTCAAGTGGTTTTCCACTCCTTCCGAAACATGAGACACTTAAAATAAATGCCTTCAGTGCCAGGTTGCATGAGCCGCTGTTGTTTTCTGTTGGGCTGCGAGATCCAAAAGAACAGAAAGTCGTAGGACAAGATTCAAAATCTCTGAGCCTAATGCAGAAGCCTCAGGCTAAATCACGTTTCCAAAAGTGTGGCTCTCAGTATCAAGCCTACTCCTGAGGAGCTGGCAAATGCTCAACAAGCACAACGCTGAGACAACTGGCAGCCTGAGTCATTTTTGCATGTGATTGTTGAATGTGACAGATTGAGAATAGCAAGGAGTACAAGTTCATGCTAAGAGAGTGAAGTAACCCAGCATCCGTTCGCTGGCCCAAGCCTATGGATAGATGTGGAGTGCTGTGGCAGAGAAATGCCATTGGGGCTTTGAAGAAAATGTGTTTAGCACACATGGTATTTTCTTCCTTTGCTCATTTTTATTTCCCCGTAGATTGTTTCTTTCTTCTGTTTATGGCAGATAGAATGTAAGAGAAGAGTCCTTGAAATATTTGTGCAGCCTGGATTGCTGTTAACTCATTCTCCTTTTTGCTTTTTCTCTGAATACCTTTTGCCTTTCTACTTCACATAGATGCTGGCTTGGCTTTTCTATTGCCTGGTAGTTACTGCTCCAGCACATTGGCTGAACAGACATTATTTCAGATAAAATTGGGGTAAAAGTGCTTACAGAAATGGCTGCTTCCAAACCAGCACAGTGGAGGTTTGCTTTCAGAGCAAACTATGACACGTTTAGGAAGGCCAGGGAAGTTATCAAAGAAGTCTCTGCTGCAATCAAACTTCATGTTGGACTTGATCAAAATATTAATCTCAGTAATTTATTCATTAAATTTAGCCACACTTTATTTCCATACCTGTTCTTGGAAAAGTTAACATCCTTCCCAATTTCCTGGCCATAAGTGTCCAGTGAGTGATCTCTGCCAGCACAGCTGAGCGCATCGACTCTCCAAGACAAGCCTGTAACATGTTCTGCACTGAGCTGGTGTTTGAAGTTTGCTCCTCAGCCATGTAAGACTATATGGGAAGGATTAACCTATGTAAAACAGTCTGCTTGATTAATTAGGTATGGAGGTGTTCTGAGGGTGTGGGGTGAGAGGTGCTGTAGGGCAGTGGGTACCAGTGACGCTGCAAAAGAAGCAGATGTACAGACTTTGAGCTGAGTAACTTTGATGCTCAGGGCCCTTGCAAACACAGAAGCCTCTGCACAGGCTGAGAAGGATTAAAGTAGGTTTTTCATGTGTCCACAAGTCTTTTCCGTTCTTTTTCTCCTGTAAGTTCTTATGTGTAACCATGGGTTCAGGACATGTGTGGTTCTGGTTCCAACAATCAGAACCAGATCTTTTTTTCTCCTTTAATTCCCTATAAATCAAGCTTTGGGAAGATAACAATCCCTGGGAGTCTTTTGGCTGCAGTGAATGGTGAGTACCTTGACTCCACTGGCCTCCATTTTAGTTTACAGATAATTAAGGGTAATACATTATCACAGCAAGAGCCTGGACCTTTGCTGCCTCCTGTTCCAGGCACACTACTCACCACAGCAACAGAAAGCTATTAAATACTTTCTCTGTATTTGTGAGCTCAGGGCCATTAATCTTGCCAGCCTTAAGTGATTTACTGCTTCAGATCTGTGTTGGTAGTTCAGAGTCAATGACCTGGTGTGATGTGTGGAAGTGAAGTGACCTGTACAGAAATTTGTCTATTTGAACCCATAGTTATTCAGTGAATCTTTTGCTGCTGTTTGCCATGGTGGCTGTTCATAACAGCAGCAGCCTGTCAATGATGTGCTGGTGGGTGATGATGGACCCCAGGAGAGTGCCCAGGCTGTGGCTGTTGCTGTTTCTCCATCATGGTACCTCTGCATTCCTCCACAGATCTGACTTTCTCATGAAGCTGCTCCAGCCTGGGTGCCTTCCTGGCATTCCCTTCAACCTCATCTCCTAATTCCCTCCTCGATGTTGCTCTTTATGAAGCATAATTCAACAACAACTCAACCCTTCTCTTTAGCGTGGCCTCTGCACAGACTGAAGCTACTCCTGATGTGCTGGCGCCGGAGTGGGACAACAGACTGCAGCGCTGCCCAAGCTGTGGAGAGGCCGTCCAGTGCCAGACCATGCTGAAGAGACTGCTCTTGCAAATAATGGACAGCAGGTGGTAGCACATGTTCATTTCATCACTTTTTAGTTTTTGTAAAGAATTTGGCTTTGCAAAGCTTCATCTTATGTGACAAAAAGGGGTAGGAATCGGGAAGGCTGCTTCCAAGGAGGATGAGCACCTGGCTTGCTTCCAAGTTTTCCTGGTTTTCCACGAAAGCTAAAGCCCCTCCCTTCCTCTCTGGCATTTCTAGAGTCACTTTTCCACTGTGAGCTCCTTCGCTGTTACCATAAGAGCTTGTCTTGGCTTGACTCTATAATGCCATGTGGGGTAATTTTGCTGCAGAACCACGTAGGTAGTGCTGAGCCAGCAGAACACTGGGGCTGGGAACAGCAGCGAGCTCAGGCTGTGCTCCTATATGGAAAACTGAAACTGGTTGCACCAGCTAGCAATGCTGCTGGAAGGAAACAGCCCCTTCCAGCCCAAAATTCACCCCAGAGGTGTGATGATAGCCAGGGCAGTGTTTCAAACAGAGTCTGGCCACTTGGTAGAGTCTGCCCTCCAGATGGCAGGTAAAATGGACAGAGCCCTCTTCCCTATGAGCTGTGCATCAATGGGAGCAATGTAGGCTACTTGGGACAAATATTCCTGTGTTACGATGGTGCTTTGATTGTCTTGGTGAGAACGTCTGCATGGGACTGGAAAAAGAAGCAAGATGTAGTTTTTGCCACATAAGGTGAAGCTTTGCAAAGCCTAATTCAGCCCACTTACTCCATATGTCAATAATACATTCATCCCACAACCTATTTAATAGACACTTTCATTACTGCTCACTTTGGAAGTATTTCAGCTCCAATAAAGGAGCAAACTTGTTTTATTTTTTTCATAGCTAGACTTCATAATTAACTTACATGTTATGACAGTCTGCTGTGGCCTGAAAAGCAGAGCTTCAATGGAACGTCTTAAATGAAATTAAGGCGATCTAACCTCAGGTTTCTCATTTGACTGGATTCATAATTGCTTTCAGACTGGCCTTAAAAGAGCCCACATCTGGACAACAACATCTCCAGTTTTGACATTGGGATAACGACTAAGTTCTTTCCTCTTCAGAGCTGAGCCAGAGCACAGCTGATGTGTACCAGGAGGCTTAACCCTCCTACATGGCATGTGTTTTCAGGTGTAGCTGGTTGTAGATAGATTTAAATCTAATCTATTTATATATATTTATAGTTGTGAGAGCAGAAATGTTAGCATTTTCCATGATAGGAAATGGATGCTGTCACAGGAATATGGGATCCAACTTGGCCATGCTTAGTCTAAATTGTTTGGGTTTTTTTCAGGACTGAACTATGAGCCTGCAGTAATTAAATTGTGTTTGAGGTTTTATGTCTTGATTCTGACAAGCCAGAACTTTGCTTCAGCAGCAGAAGGCTCGGATCCTGTTCCCAACTTCAATGTAGAACAAGTAACAGTTCTCCAAGGAACTGGCCGGACCTCTATATCTTCCAGAAGCTTGTTCCCTGTAGTTTAAATTAGTTCTCAATACACTGTAGTCACAATGCATGTTTTTCAGTGCAAACCTGTCTCAGGTGCTTATTACAATATGTGGCAGTATCACCTTCTTTGATTAAACTTTTACCGGTAAAACCTCATTAGTTCTCACCTGGATAACCTAGAAGATGCAATATCACTGCAGTCTTGTTTTCCAGAGCTGTAGTTGAGCCAAACCCCAGTTCTTCCAGAAAAGTGGATGTATTCGTGTTGTGTCCCAGTCAGCTGGTAAATCACAGGGTAAATGGGTTTTTGCAGGAACAGTTCCTCAATGAGGTTGCAAGATTCACTTTTTGTGAAATTTACAGAAAAAATACTGACTAGCTTGTAAACCAGCCTATGAAGGACACATTTTCCATGGAGGGGAAGGGGGAGTGCCAGTGGTGACTTGTTTGTTCTTAAGAAAGTGAATGTAGAAGTAACCGATATGAAGTTACCGGTCAAACTCGGCCAGGTTCTGATGTGTAGTTGCAACATGCTGCTTCTGAAGGGTGGTGCTTGTAGAAATATCAGTGTTTGTAAGTAGAATTCCCTTCAGGACCAGATGATAGGAAAGCTTTGGAAATAAGTCCTAACGTAGACTGGGTGTCCTGCCAGTAACCTTCACTGCCATGACGTGTGAGGAACCACCCGTTATAGGAGTGCAGATGGCTCACGCTATTAGGGATGTCCCCTACAGGCTGCTCAGCTCTTCTTAATTTCAGTACCACAGGGAACATGCTATTAATTGCAGAAGAGATGTGGATGTGCAGGACGGTGCCCAGATCTGTAAACAGGATCTTAAACCTGAATCTCCCCTCCATCTTCTCATCCTTGAGGCTGATGGCATGGGGCGCTGGCCTATGTTCTACTAAACTAATTCATTCTCTTGTAAGGTGTCTTTTATGGCTTGTAGCAGAAGAACCTTGGTTGTGAATAACCACCTACCACTAGGTAGGTGCCACTGGGGGGTGTAAATGATTTTGTTTCTAAGCTGTGTCTTTAAGAAAAAAATAGAATTACTCAGATACAAGTCACAGAGTTTCATTCAGGGACTTCAGCCTGAAAGTTCAGCTGAGATCATGTGTTTTTTCTCTGATTTGGGAAGCTCTGCCGTTCAACTCCCCTTGGTGGTTGTCCACATGGTACGATACTTAAACGTGTCCCTTGACTGCCATTTGACATTGTTTTCTAGCCAAAGTGAGAAAGTGTGCATGCCTAGGGAGTGAAGGGATGCTTCACTTAATTTTGGCAAGGCACATGGTGCTTATATCATTATTGATGGGTGAGCAGGTTAAAGGCTGTCTGCTTCACTGGCTTAGCAAAGCTGTACATCAGCTCTGGCTCCTGCGGCTCTGGCTTTTTGCTATGGAGGTCACAGGTTCAGTTCTCTGGCTGTTGGCCAAGGCAGCCAGTATCTCACATACAGTGCTATTTGATATAGATGGGGGCTAAAGAGAGCATTAGTAATCAGAGCAACCTCACCCTATACGGTGGAGATACAGTACCCTGCTGGGAGGTTCCCGTGGAAAACTCCAGTAAAGAATAATTCCAGATAAGAATCCATCAACTGACCTTTGATGTCTGCAGGTTTCCGCTAAAAAATGGTTAACTCCAAGGAAACGATAAATCTGATGTGTTCCCAAGTGGATCTGAACCAGAGAAAACTGAAAATGTACTTAAATCTTTCATTATAGATTTGTGGGGTTAGTATGCTCCAGCCAGAAGGGAAATGTTTTCCTTTCTATGAAAGGATTCAGTTACCATTTACTCCACAGAAGCTGGATCCTCTAAGTATTGGTTTGTTAGAAAAAAGCCTTCTCAGCTGAAAATTTGCCCAAATAGATTCAGGCCATGCCTTTGTTTTTCTCATATTAAATAGCTTTTACTTGTACTTTTGTGATGCTTAGGTGTTGCTCATGGAGGTCAGAATGGTTCAGGGGATTGTATTCCATGCATTCTTCTAGTGTACATCCCTGGGCCTTGTACAGCCCTAAGGAACACACTGGCCCTGCTGCAAACCGTATGTCACCAATGCTGAGCTGAATGAAGAAAATCAGAATACAACACAGCAGGTGAAGTAACCTTCTGACTCAACACCATGAAAGAGTTGGAAGCGATGGAGGAGCAGCCCTGGCTGCAGATGGCAAGGGGGAGTGGAGGCGATTGGCATGCAGGAATGCATAGGGGAGATGTGCTCCAGACCCCAGCAGTAATAAAGTCAAGCTGCAAAAATACCTTTTTATTTGATGGGAAATTTCAGGAATTCTGTCAGTTATCACTGAAAACCAGACTAAAGCCTCAATCCTGCTTTTTTCCAAGTGTAAGGATGTGTAATTTCAGATCAAAGGGTCCGCTTCATACTTACTTTGTAGCTGCTCATCATGGCTCTACAAAGCATTTTGGTGCTTATGCAATGAATGTGAATGATTTCATTGAAACTGCTGGTGTATTTAAAATTAGGTGATGGAGTGTTTTGCATGGTTATAAGGGCCTCTAGGAAAGGAAAAAAAAAGCCATTTCATGGAAACATTGAAGTGCTACTATAAAAGAAACTCCTTTGTGCTGGGCTGGCTAAAAGCAAATGAGATTTATCAGACCACCTCTTCAGGTCAGATATAAAAGCAGATAATGCAGGGTAAAAAAGCATATTTAGAAGAAGTTACTTCTTCAAGCATCACCTCCAGTGACTTTGTTAGTGACGCAGTATTGCTTCATGTGTCATAGGGTGTGTTGGGTACACGACACTGCTATGTCGTATAAAACTGTTCTTATTTGGCAGAAGAAGTGTTTGACAGTATTTTCAAGGGCCTGTGGCTTGTCCATAAACGACCTTTGTTTTTCAGCTGCTGTACCTCAATGCACAGGAAAAGCGATGTTTTTTATAACCAAGTAGTGTCTTAAAGGCATTTCTGGTTTTAGCTCTGATTACCAGTGTCAGCAGATGTGAAAAGTTTGTGTTTATGTGTTTGGGTTATATTCTGAAAGATTAGAGATTAAAAGGATTGCTTCATATTTTTAAAGGATAAAAAGGGTTGTATAAGAAATGACCTAATCCTCAGATTTTTACTACAAGTTCTGCCCGCTCCATAGTGTCTGATCTACACTGTTGCTCACAGAGGTGACTGAATTGATGCAGATGTTTTCCTTCCTACATCACAAGTAACAGCTGAACACACAAATCCCAGCCTTTTGCAGTCTGAACTGATCGGTTGCCTCATATGTTGCTTAAGTAATATACAGAAAATAGGTTTGAAAAAGTTAGAGGGAAGTAAGCAATTGTCATTTTTCCCTGCTTTGTAACCCAAAACCACAGAATTCATCAGGAGGTTTCTGTATCAACACAGATGCTCTAATCCAGCTACCAACTATGGGGTAAAGCACTTCAGTAGGCATAACTGCACCCCGGAAATAGGAGGAGGGTTGAGTGCACCCAGGAGTGGAAGAGGTCTATTTTGAACAAAGACCCACACTGAACACCAGCTCAAAGTCATCACTGGTTTTGCCTTTGCTCATTTAAATCTGTTTCTTCCCTCTAATCGATAGCTGTCCTTGTAGCATCATTTCAGTTGATTGAAATGGTGATAACTCCATTACAGGTGGTCCTTGTGCATTTAACAATATTAGAAAGGGCACTTTAATGTGCTGCCTCTCTTTGGCAATGTTCCCTAAGATAGCTATTAAAACTTCCAGGGACAACTCCTCACTTGCAAGCAAGAAAGTGTGCTGGATGCTCATCTCTGGAAGACAGTGGAGAAGCTGAATCAGAGAACAAGCAATTAAGAAAGAAACAGTATAAAACTATTTGCACTGTTTGCCTTTTAGAACCCAGTTTTCCTGTGCCTTTTGCAAAGTGGTACAGGATAGATGCCCAGTGTGATGTACCAAGCAGCGTCCTGATGATCCTGGAGTCTCATTTCCAGTAACTGTCGCCAGCAGGAACCAGGCTGGCGTGCTCTGTGGTTTGGCTCTACTCACAGTGAAGCAATGCAGAGCTTCCCCACAGAGGACATTACACTCCTTAAAAAGTTCAGCTGGGCTGTGCCAGCCACAAAGCAGAGCACTACACAGATTGCTCGATTCACTGCAGTCATTCAGTCTCTTGTAAGAAATGGAAAGGAAAAGCAACTTGTTATCACAGCTGCCTTTGTAGGGAAACTGGGTGATTTTATGACCCTGTTAGAAGCATTTCCTTACTGAATAGTAATTCCTAAATCCTTCATTTTTTCCATATCATTTAAAAGATGATTTGGAGATAAATACCTGCTTTTTAACCAACAGCCTTTCCTTGAGCTCCTAATAAATCTTTGGAGGTGTTTTGATTCATGCAGATGTGAACCCACCTGCCGGGGCTTTTGTAAACCAGGACCTCCCTCTTCTGTCACCGTTGTCTTGTATCTCCTCCTACCCTGCACTGTGCCTGCCCTGAAAGCAATCCAGCCCTTTGCTGTCGACGTGGCAGCTCCTTCCTCTACCTCTTTCCTGGCTTTAGTATCCCCATCCCCTGCCCTTCACTCAGAAGACTCCTTACTCTCAGATCCCATTTTGATGTTTATTTTTGCTGCAATGCCACTTGACTGATGAGTGGTCATCTAGCATAAAGCCAAAGAAGCACAGTTAGTGCTTATTTGGGAAAAAAAACCCACAAATATTAGAGGTTGTGCAAACGCTGTTGTTTTGTGCTACCCATCCTCCTGGCTCTCATCATTTATAGATATACAGCCCTACAGAAGAACACACTGCATAGCACAGCGGGATCCTGAGTTGGTCATAATTGTGACTGCTGGGCCTGGATATGCTGCTTATAAGCAAACCTCACATGTGCGAGCCGCAGCAAGTGGAGTGAGCCTGAGATGTGGATTATCTGGCAGCCATCACCTTCCTGCCCCACGTTGTACCTGGACTTACCTGCAAAGGGAGGGCAGGGGCACACAGGCACCAAACCCTCCCTGTATGCAAAACGGAGAGCTGAGAAAGCCAAGTTTTGCTGGGTTAAACTCAGGACAAAGCCAAGCAAAGCTCTGCAGGGACCCAATGGTGCAACTGGAGGCTGCCAGGCAGCTCCTGTCACCTGCAAAGCACTTTTTGTATGAAGGAAAGTCTCACCCAAGTCCATGTGGACAGGAGTGCATGAAGCTTCCTCAAGTGGCCCTGGAGGTGTCCCATATTGGTCATATCCTGTGCCAAAAGCAGCCCGGCTGGAGCAGTGCAGGACTCAGCAAGGCACCCTCATCACCCCTGAGGGCCCGGATTCCTTTTCTGCTGCTTCTTGGGAATCTTGGAGAGGAAAGCCAAGGCATGAAAATCATGCCTGCAGTTGTCTTAAAGGGAAATTACTGCAGACTGTACCAGGCTCATCTGCGTTCTAAATAGCTTGAAACCTTGTGTGTGAAGACAGTTCTGGGCTAATTAGGGTCTATTTCTACTTTAAGAATCCCATTCAGAATGATGTTAATTCTCCCTCATGCTCAGATCCCTCATTCTATGATTCTATGATTTGACTGCAGTCATCTTCTCATGGCAGGTTACTTGGCGCAGCTGCAGACAAGGGTTAAAATCCACGTGGTCCTTTGCATTTTGTGGTGACCTACAGTTGTGGCACAGAGAGATGGGTTTCAACCCTTTTTAACTTAGAGACCCCCTACATTTTTTCTGCTGGAAAAATGGCCCCTTATACACATTTTGCATATGTAGATTGCAAAAGAGAATACAGACACTTAGGACGTCTTCCAGGCCACTTACTAGTAGTCTATAGAACCTTAAAAATCTGTGAGCCACTGACTGAACTGCAATAGGAAATACAACATTGCATATTGGAAGTCCTCTAAAACCTCTTGCTGCTCTCCCTCCCAGAAGAACAGACAAGTTATCTCATAGACTTACGCAATTCTCCTCCTGCAGTACCACTGAGGGCCCTAATGAGCTCAGTTGGCAATGCCCCCAGCAGGGTCTGCCAGAGGAACAGCTAGTGCTGTGCAAGCCCCACTGTATCTCAGTGCAGTTCCCCCAGTGGAAATTGCAGCATGATAAGTCAGCTTCATTTCATACCAGCTGGAATTTCTGCAATGTGTACTTTTATACTGACAGTATTAGTCAGTCACTTTAGATTTCCCAGTGGTGTGGAGGTGTAAGAGAGTGGAGCTCCCTCTTACCGACAGCACAAGAAGGGCAGTGATTGCTAAGATCCCATAGAAAAATAATCTGAAAAGGATTTGCAGTTATTCATTAAAGCATCTTAGAATGAATAATTATACATGTTTATAGTCTTCTTCCATTAAACAAGCGACTAGTCTATAGGATAATCCCTTTTGTGTCTCACAGTACTATAGAAGTCAGCAGTGCCAGTGCTTATGGAGATGTGCTAAATGGTGGATGCACAGAAAGCTAAACATCACCCCCTCCAGAGCCTTCAGTGACAGCCTCCGTTCTCCATCTAGCTGGCTGCATTTAAACAAGTGATAAAGTGTGAGATTTTTTTTCTAGCCTCTGAGCAACCTTCCATTCTTTATGTTTGTGTTTTTATCTGCAGGTGGCATCTGATCCATAAGACAAGTTAATTGAAAGCCTAGTTTGATCATAAAATGTGGGAAATAGCTGGAGGGTGAATTATCAGGCTGGGATTATGAGACTAAAGCTATGTTTTATAAAGGAAAGCCTTGTGCCTGGCAATTGTCCTTGTAATGCTGCAAGAGCTGGAGGCGTTGAATTAATTCCCGATACAGCTGAGTTCTAATTATCCAAATAGATGAGGGGACCCGGCAGCGATGCACCCCCACTGATGCTCACAAAGCCACTTCAAAACAGTGTGTTGGTGTTCCCTTAGAGGCTGATGTGTGTGCAGCCATCACTGGTGGTACTTCCTTCAACCTAATCTCATTCCTCAATGGCACACAAAGTGATGCTTGGTTTTGTTGATTTTAAATAGAGATGGACATTCACTTCTTTAGATGATGCAAGTAGAAGGACAGAACTCAGGCTGCGATAATAGAGAGTGGGGTGTGAAACCATACAAATGAGGAACTTGCAATCTTTAGCCAGTTCTCCATGTATTTTGAAGGAGCTACACTGCAGAAGAACAAACCCAATAGTTTATGATCTGAGGGTTTAGCTGTCGCTTGCTGATGGCATCTCCATTTTCTCTCTTTCATCTTTCATGCTCCTATGAGTAGATGGCCAGGGGAGAAGGCAGAACCCACCTGCCTGTTGGTGTTTGATGCATACACAGGTGTCAGAGTACTGATATTCCTGCCAGCAGAGCAGAGGGAAAATGCTGGTAGTGGATGAAAAAGGAAAGGGAAACCACAGGACAGCCACACATGGGCAGATCTGTGCTGGGGTTGCTTATTGGCTGCACTTTGGGGCTAAATCCCAGGGCCTCTGACATTATTGCTAAAATAATCAGTCAGAAGATTTAATGCAGGGTAGAGCCTAGAGACTGGCTCATGTAACCACATGTATTTTATTCCATTAGCAGCTCTCTGCTCGGAGAGCAATCATAATGGTCTTCTTCCTTAAAACCCATTAATTGTCTCCAGGCAGGCTGTCCGAGAAGAGTCACGGTCTGGTGGGTCGCTCTGGTGTATTCACTGTGAACAGCTGGTATCTGAAATTCAGGCAGAGAAATGCTTTCTGCCAGGATGAGCATCACTTCTGCAGCCAGGCTGCCCAAGCAAAAACTTCCATTACTCAGGGAAAGGCTGTGGCAGCAACAGAGGTCTGAAGACAAGCTGCATGTTGATGTCCTCAGTGCGGGACACGTCCTAATCGAGCTGAAGGTTATCATAGGCATGTTTCTTAAATGGACAGAATAGGGTGGGGTATTCTGGGCCATGGGTGGAATGTGGATTTTTGGGTGTTTTCCTGATTTATGATTGGAAATACTTAAAAAGCAGTTTCTGTTTTGCAGAAGAATAGCTATGTCATCTTCCTGTGAATAACGCAGGGTGTTCATATCTCCATGGCAATTGGATGTGATAAAATAAACAGATGTCCCGAGATTCTACAAGCAAAGTCATGTAAAGGTTTGAGGCTTAGTGCTCCTAATGCACGTATATCCCTTTGCCTTCACATTGCTCGAAACCAACGAGGTCTTCCATAGGATGTGCTTTGATTAATGGGAGAATCAAACAGATCTGAAGAGAATTATGGTGGGAACAATTTTCATTAACTTTGCTTTCAAAGTAACAGAGGGGATTTTAGGAATGAGGCACTTGACTCAACGTGCTTACCCTTTATTTCCATCTGCCCTAATCCTGCCTTCAGCTTTCATTTCATACCCCAATTCCTTTCCTCTTTCACAGATGAATAGCGCTATCTTGGAAATTCCCCAGTCTCAATCCCTTGCTCCCCCAGGCTGCAGCACAGCAGCCCCTTGAGGAAGGATACACCAAACACCCTCCTGCCCAACACAAGCATGTTGTATGGCTTTTTGTCAGCATGATTTCATGGACACACACACATGCACACAGCAACCCCCTCCACAGTGTCAGGAGCCATAAGAAATTCCAGCAGTCACATGAATTTGAGCCTTTATTTGAACAAATGTCACAATTTGCTGACCTCCCATGCAGCTGCAGAGCCCTTCTGCCTGAGCCAGCTCCCAAGGGGCTCAGGGGGACTTCTGGGTCTGGGAAGGTGATGCTGTGGTTTTGGGTTGCATTTGCTTTATGGCTCGTGGCAATGAAGAGGAGAGGAGTGTTGCTGTCTAAGCCAATTTATTCTTGTTGATATCTCGCTAGTGTTTAAAAGCCCTATGTGAGTGTAGCTGCTTAGTGCTCCATGGCCTTGCACACACGCTGCTTTCCCAAAAGGCTTTATGCTCTAAACAGATGAAGCCAAGAGCCAAGGGGAGTGTGGGGCAGTGGGGAGCACTTCCCACCCTGCCTGGCAGGGCTCTGCCTGTGCTGGGGCATCCCTGAAGCCTCCTGACTCCCAGCATCTCATCCACAGCTTTTCTTTTATTGTTTCGCATTCTCACATGCATTTGATGGACGGCAGTTGCTGGAGCCCAGACCTGGTGAGAGGCTCTCTGATGTGCAGTTGAGGATTGAAGCAGGGAATGTTTTCTGGAGACCTTGCCAGGCTCCAGTGATAACCCCGGGGGAAGAACGGTTCAGAGTCTGTTCTGCACATCCCAGCAAAATGACTGCTGACACACGGGGTGTCCAGTAGCTTTGGGAGTTGTCAGATTTGTTCTCACTTCATCTAAATTGCAGAGAAGAGAGAATTTCATCCTCGAAGAACAATAGAAAGAAGTACTGAAAGCACATTTACCACTTTCCACCTTTCCAGTACCCTTTAACTTCAGATGCATTGTTCCAAGTTGGTTTTGTGGAAATAATTATAAGGTGTTGGAGTTTATCCTCTTCCTGGATGACAGCCGTACCTGGAAAAAGACAATGAATAAAAGCCACGTCAGCAGTTAGCCCTGGGCTGGTTCCTGCTTGAGCCAAGGCCTCTGCTCTGGAGCTCAGCTGTTTGCAGTTGGCAGTCCATTTATTTAAAAGCTGTTAAAATACCCAAATAGTTTTCCTAGGAATTCAATGAAATTGGGTGTAATTAATTTCTGTGTTTCGATCAAGCAGTTAAATGATTTGTGTCCCACATTAGCTAATAAAGCTCTCAGGATGGAAGGCTGTTTTCCTGCCACAGTGCAGCAATGATACTGTTTTGCCCTTAAAACAGCAGCATTTGTCTGAGGGCCAGAAAACATTTTGCGAAGGTGGATGAATGCAAGGGTTGGTATGTATACACACAGACATAGATACACGCACACATATATGTATATTTATATATATATGGGCCATCTGTCGTGGGCATTTCTGTCACAGACTGTTGTCTGTAGTCACAGCTGGTTCCGCCTGGGCTGAAAGCTGACCCTCACCAAGGAAATGTGTTAACTTCCAGGCCTCCGAGTACTTTCGAGGTGGTTTCGGAAGCCTGACAACACCAGTTCAGTCTCATTCCCCCCCCTTCCATAAGAGAGAAAAGACTGGGAATTCTTTGATCAAAAAGAAACCACAAACGAGCAAACAACCCCCTCAGCTCAAGTTGGCTGAAAGAACTTCATTGGGGTGAATTGGGGAAATGGATTTTCTTGACTGGTTTAATTTTGTTTCTAAGCTGAAAGAAAATAAATGTTGAAGCCTCTATTGTTTTGCTGTTTTCCATCCAACCCTAAGTCTGAAAAAGAGCAAACAAAAACCAACATGGCCCAATCTTGGGTGCTGAGGAAAATCCCCCCTGACCTGGGTAAGAGACCACTGTGCTCCAGGCGGGTGCAGGAGCACAGTGAAAGGTCAGGGTAGGATTTCTGGAGAGATATTTCCCTCTCTAGGAACTTGGAGGAAGGCCCCTAAGCGCTGGATCCCTTCCCTTTATCCAGACAGTAATCCAGGCTCTCAGTCCCCAGCCTGCCCCTTTGGCAAGCCCTTTAGTTTGTCTTCTGTGTCAGGGGACTGGCTCCTCCTTGGCTGTTGGAGCATTTAATGGCCAAGGCTCTTCACACAGGTTTGGGAGATTGATTTCCTCCTGCACTGATCCTCCCATGCCTCCCTGCTCTCTCCTCTCCCCCTCACTGGCCGAGCCTGGCTTGGCCTCTCTTCATTCAGACTTCCAAGATGCTCCTTTGGCTCCAGCACATGAGAAATGTGACCACACACATTGAGAAACACCCTGCCTTGACTCCTGCCCATGGACGCAGATTGGCTTTAGAAGGTGGCAGTGAATAAACTCTTTCAGTCTGAAGCCAGAAAGTCTCAGTCTCGTTTGTTGGATGCCATTTCGAAGGGAAAGTGGCATCATTCAGCCTGGTGTCAAGTGGCAAAGCACAGCACTAGAAAATAGTTCCCAGTTGCTTTCCAGCAAGTGAAATGAGCCCAACCCAAGCCAGCCCATATCATCCATATTCACTCATCTGTGAGCTGATGAAGTTGCGTAACGAAGCAATTCTAGAGTAAGAAGATAAGGGGATGCATTGCGTTTGATGGCAAAAGCTGCAGAGTCATTTCAGAGATTTACTTATGAGCAACTGTGAGGGTGGAAATGAAGCAGACCTCTTTCAAAATATACTTTAGGATCTTTTGCCAAACATCTCTTCTTGTTCACCTTTCAACAAACTCTAGCCCTTTTAATTAAGAAAGGAGCAAATTCCATTATCATGAACTGCTGACTGTCAGTAGGAGAAGAAACATCTGTCCTGGGTTAACTGAACTTTCAGAAGGAGTTTATTGCCCCAAAACGCCTCCTTTTTATAGGCTTTAGCTTTATTAATACTGTAAATGTAACAAATTGTATCAGTTTAAATATCCACCACGTTTTATTCCAAATGAGCAGTGCACCTGGCTTTTAACAACCACGGATATAAGCCACAGAAGAGAAATCTTCATGAAATGCAGTGAAATCTTCATGCAATACAGTGCATTGGAAGTTTTGCCATTGACTTCTCTGGGATCAGCTTTTCCCTTCTGTTCACTTTTAACTCTCATTTCTTACCCCAACCAATATCTGTTCCCTGCTGCCACCTGGACCTAAACCAGGCTGGCCAGGCCATCCCTTCCTTCCCATCCACAGGTTTACCAGCTTCCACAAATCCGTACTACCACCATTCGCTTTCCTCCCTGTTGCTTTGCTGAAGGAAAGTGCAACCTAAAGCACTCTCAAGGCCACCTGACAGGGATGCAGCCAGATTGAATGCAGGCAGGTCTCAGGTCTGAGGCTACATCTGCACCCTGCAGAGATCAGCATCACCATTTCAGTATCTAAGCAACATGAGTTAGGCTGCCTGGAGCTTGGCCATAACACTGCCACTTATATACAGCAGTGGGCAGGAAGGCCTCAAGCTGTGCCACAGCATCAGGTGGTGCAGGATGAGTTCCCCCATCCCCTGGTGGAATCATGGCCCCACCTCTGCATCCCTCTGTCCTTCCCTCCCATCCTTGTTCCCTGCAGCCAACTGTTTCCAGTACAAGAGCTGACTCACCACAAACTGCCCTGGCTGTCTATACTGGATGGTGCATGCTATAAGCTTGACAGATATTAATTATGCTTCTCGAATTTACTCAGAGCTTCCAGCAGTGCTGGTTTTATCAAACTGCAGTAGCTAAGAAGATCTCTTTTGTCTCTTCAGGATCAAAGCAGTCACCACCTTCCAGGGCATGTTCCAAAATGGAGAAAGAAACGCCCCATTGCTAAGAAAACAGAGGTTATAAATATTGACAAACTTGTAAACCAAGTGATTCTTTTGTGTTTGACCCCCATTCTTCAATGCTGGGTACAACAGTGGAAAATGACCCAAACAACACCCACCATCAGTAAGCATGCTCATCATCTAGAGTCTAGAGGAGGCTTCAGTCTTTCTGGATAGCAGCACGCATTGCTGCATAGGCACAAAATGCCTGGCTTGGATGTTTTATTTAGCTTGGTTTGTTTTCCAGTTTCCACTTCAGGCCTTGGAACTGGCTGGTTTTTCACACCTGAGGCTCACAAAAGCTCTGTAGAACAGTGCTAGACGTGAGGGAAGGAGGCAGGAGATGGCTGGCGGGGAAAGCGATGCCTCCAGAGCCCAAAGGGCAATTATTTATGTACCCAAAAAGCTGCTGGCTGGAGCAGTGATTGGAGCAACAGACCAGAACACTGCGAGCTGTTTCACGTTGAGGGAATGAGACTCGTCCAACAAACGCTGCACTCACGGGTGGAATTGCTAAAGAAAATGGAGCCACTACTCTGCCCCTTGTCCTGGATCCCTGACCCAGAGCCCGCTGCAGCCAATGGGAGTCTTTCCATCAATGTATAAACATTAAGGATGGGATATGAGCTCCAGAGACACCAGATCTTATGCACAGAAAAATAATTAGAAGAATTCTGTTGGCTGCAGTTTTTACCATCTTGCATGTTTGTGGGTTTGTCTGGCCGGACACATGGTTAGAAGAAAGAATTAGGACTCCACACATATTCCCCTAGAGAATTAACTTCCCCTATCTGACCAAACCACCAATCCCAACAAACATCTTGACACCAGACTCTTTTCCAAGATGTTTGCTAATCTGCAATGGAAATGCGACTGAAGAGGCCAGATTTCATTGCTACCCTGCTGATGTGGCCTGAGCATAAATCAGGGGCAAAAATCTTCTTGAACTCCTAGATAAATCCATCTTGCCCACAAAAATCTTTCTTCTGGAGGTACACTCAGCTGGCTGGGGTGTGGGAGACTGGATCCTCACTGCAGTTTGGCCATGGGACCACTGGGTGATTTGGGCAGGTCACCTTTGCTCTGTGTGGCTTATTGGAGGCACTTGAACTACTCTGCTGTTCGATGTTCCTGGCAGTCCAGATGCTTCACATCTATTGGGTTTTCTTCACATTCCTGGGCACTCTACAGAGAAATCTTGCATAACAGAGGCTCTGGAGGCTCAGTCAAGCCAGAAGTAAGCCCTGATATCGAAGTATCTCCAAGTCTTTCCTACAAACCTGATACTTCTGCTGACAGATCTTTTGCTCATGCCCAGTTTTACGCCCACTAAGCCTGCTCTTATACATCCACTGGGATAAATGGTTTCTTGCTGGCAAAAAAAAGAGGGTCATGTATGATGAAATAATGCCAGTGCTGATGAAGCACCCCTGAGTCAGAGACCTGAGCCATGTGAGTTAATTACTCATGGTGAGTACAGCCTTGCTTTTGTCAGCAGACTTCCTTACTTAGGATCAAGTTGAACAACTGCACAGCCAGTGTATCTTAATGGAGGTTCACCTGCTTGCGCTAGACTTGGGTTTGCCCTAGTATTTAGATGTCAGGTAAAGATCCAGGTGCCTTTTCTTTTGACTTGGGCTTTGTCAAATGACAGCCAGGAGAAATATTAATATGAAATACGAATCCTAAACCTTGGATTGCCTTGAGCCAATGAGAAGCTGTGATTCATTTTAATCCTTTAAATGTTCAAATGCAAATCCAGAAATCTGAATTAATATATTTTGCTGGCATCACCAAAGGATTGTGAAACAGGAAATTAAGAACACAATAACTTAAACAAAAGCTTATGAGGAAATAATGGCAGTGGAATGGGTAATGAGTCAGAGGGAAGGTTGGGCCGTTCAGAGAAGCTTGTAAGAGCCGGGTACCACTTTGGTGGGATTTGGGGACCTACTGCCCTTTAAGTTTCTGGAAAATCCCAGCCTAAAGCAGTTGCTAACATTTCATTGCAAGTTTATGTTGATAATAAAAATTCTTAATAAAATCAGCTTTCCTCTGACCTTGTGCCGAGTCCCAGCTAGAGCTTTTGCCTATGGGTATTCCTGGAGCCTATTGTCTGCAGCAAAGGCTCTGATTTGTGTGGCACGGGTCTCCCTCATCATGCCAGAGAGATGCTGCAGTTTAATTGCTTCTTGTTACTGATACTGGCCAGCAGCCTTGTGAAATGCAAGATGTAAAATGTATCTGGGGTTTTTGATCCTGTACATTTCAGTTATGCATTGTCAACTGATCCCTAGTGTCATTCATCATATTAAAAAGTGACATAAGTATTATTTATACATGACGGTTACCCTCCTAAATTACTTACAGAGATTTAATAGGTGATGGATGTCTCTATGAGGAACAGGTGTCACGAGTGAGTACAGTCATACGAGCAATAAATAACAAGTCATAAAAGACTAACTCTGTAACAACAGATTAATCACCATTAGCCCGCTCTGGAATATTTATAATTGGAATCAGATCATTAATTTTCTGCCTACAACCAGCAATAGGTTAATCAGCCTCTTGTCATTGAGCTACACCTCTGGAGGCCTGATCCTGATCCTGTTTGCAATCCCATGGGATTAGAAATCATGTGCCAAACTCTGTGAACTGGTGCTGCTGATGCAGTGTGTTGGGCTCCACTGTGACGATCACAGGCAGCGGACAGCATCCTGCCAATGCACTCCTAAAATAGCTCGAGTCCTGACCATCCTGTGCACTAGTCATGTCCGCAGGGAAAGAGTTTGGGACTTTGTAATGTCTCCCTCCCTCATGCTGCCAGTCTCTGCCGTCTGTAGTAGTCTGGGGTTATGTCTGAGCCTGCGGAGCTGAGGAAGCATGTATGAGTGTGCGAGTGTGTGAGCCATTGCCGGAAACTCGGCATCTGGAATCGATTGTGCCACAGTCATCCTGAGCCGAGCTGGGAGCCAGAAGAGCTTCAGACTGCTCTGGGTGCACTTCATTCCCCTCCATGCTTGTGGGGTTTTTAAAACAGAGCAAACCCAACAGATTTCCAAATCCTGACATCTCTGATCCTCGTAAGTTGGCTTCGCATGCTTCGGTTTTAAGGGTCATATTGTGACCCTTGTGCAGAAGCTGAGGAATTCTCTTTCCTCCTGCCCTTTCAGGCAGCACCCACCATTCCCAGGCACAGCTTCCACCTTTGTGGCACATGCTGCAAGGGTTTGCAGTGGCATAAATCTGGGAATAAATCATTCACCTCCTGGTGGATGCCCCAGTATGTGGTGCAGTTACTTGGCAGTTTTGCCTGTTAGAGGCTATGCCAGAACCACGAAGCTTAGACAGTGAGAAAGACCCCGATTCCCAGCTTGAGCTGGTCTCTGGTCAGTTAACCTCATCTTTTCCCCGGCCAAAATTACTCTTAACCAGCTCTTCCCTCTCACAGGCGTTATCTTTCCAAGTGCTTACAGAGAGCGACTGGTGTCCATTCTCACTTATGTAGACTGACAGACTCAGAATCTGTCTTTGAGGAGCTCCTTATGTGATGTGGACAGATGGGAGAGTTCATTTTTCTGCAGCTGATTTGGTATTTCCAATGCAAAATCAGTGTTTTGTCTTCAGGTGGGGAAATTACTTCATTGACTGTTCCTTATTAATACCCATTTCATTTGCTTTATCTGATTTTCCTGATGATACCTAACCAAAGGCTTTACTGAGGCCTTGGCAGCTGACATCTACCACATTCCTGCTGTTTAGAAAACCACATATCAAGGAAAGATTCTGTTAGTATAATCAGTGTTACCCTTGATAACTTGTCATATGGGTTTATCCTGTTTTTCTACAGCCCAACATGGAATGAAAGTTCAGGCACACGCAGGTGCTATAATGGTTACTTTATGTATGAAATGCAGTGATTAAAGTCAAAGGAGACATGTTAAGGAGACAGATATCAGTCCTGCGGAGAAGGACTTGGGGCTGTTTGTCAATGAGAGAATGAACATGAGCCGGCAGTGTGCGCTTGTAGCCCAGAAAGCCAACCGTATCCTGGGCTGCATCAAAAGGAGAGTGACCAGCAGATGGAGGGAGGTGATCCTGCCCCTTTACTCTACTCCTCTGAGACCTCAATTGGAGTATTGTGTGCAGTTCTGGTGTCCTCAACATAAAAATGACATGGAACTGTTGGAACAAGTGCAGAGGAGGGCCACGAGGATGATCAGGGGACTGGAGCACCTCCCCTATGAAGA